>MJUT01048241.1:51828-70844 GCA_002080005.1 Gigantidas platifrons | reverse complement strand
TACATCATCCACCAAGGATATATGGGATTTTTTAAAAAGAATATTATAGGCATTATTTTGGAAATAAAATACAAACTAAGTAAACACGCAACAGACACCCACACACACTGTGATACTGTTTGTTGATATTCAACATATTCTGAAAGAAGTAGGAATTTTTCTACTGCAAATTTTAGACGTGGATCTGTATAAACAGATAAATCTTCTGACGATTTTCTTATATATGTTGCAATGTCTCTTATGACGGTGACTAAAGGATCAACAGATATAAGATGAATGCTTTCCGTGCGAAGAATCTTTGTTTTACCGAATGTGACACTTATAAAATGTATCCACTTTCTTAAATATTCACTATACAAGCTAATATTTTTCTGGAACATTTTCAATTTTTCAATTTTTTCATGTCTTTCTCTTAGTTCTCTTTCTTTGACAATTTTCTCTTTCTTTATGTTTTCCAATTTCGTATATAAAGAATTAATTTCATTTTCTGTCCGCTCAATATTGTTCAAATATTTATTTACTTGCGCGTTAGTTTCTCGAAAGAAATATTCCGCTCTCTCTATGGCATCACCCAACCCCCAAAAATAAGCAGCAATTGACCCTATTAATGGAATAGCAAAGAAACCACTTTCTGCCTCTGTCCTTCTTTCTTCCAACTCACGATGAGCTCTGCTGGCATCTCCTTCAGCATGGTAGAGATTGGTTCGTGCAGAGAGAAGGTGACGTTTTGTCATTTCTATTTGATTGTTTTTTTCGTTGATTGCAATCGATTCTTTACGAATTATATTTTCCGCCTCCTTGATATCAGAAATTAACTGTCCTTCCATTTGTATACAATTAAAAATATATGCATCAACATCGGACTTGTGGCTCGATAACATCATGTCTGCTTTTTCAAAATGGTCATATGCTTCTTGGACATACTTGGATATTTTCATCTGGTCCGTCTCTGTAATATCTCTCGGAATCCACGACATTTTGGTATTGATCAGCAGTTGTACCACAATATTAAAATTCTGAACTCCAGCAAGGAAATGCGGTGTTACACTTTCCAAGATATCAGTTGCGTGAAGTTTGACTGAAGTATCCATTGTACCTTAATCACCTGAAATAACCACAATGACATTACATGTAAATTGTTGGCTATACTTAGATGTAAATAGACTATTTGTATATTCACGACTTTCATTCTAAAATTATACGTTTTACATGAGTTATTCCTGAAAATTTAACATATTCTACCCACAATCTGTACAAATTATATTTTTTTATATATATATTTTTTTTTATAAAATCATCTATACATGGTTCAAAATATTGACATATAATTTTTTTAATGTATATTCAAAGCGTTGATCTTTCCATTGTTCTTCATAGACTATGTATAATTGTTCCCATTATTTAAATATAAGTCATAAATTGTTTCAAAATCTCAGCTGGCTACCTAATTATTGTGTTTTAAACCTTACACTTTTGACCTGTGGTAATCCTACACTTTCATATGAACAGAACGAAATTATTTTTAAGCACGTGTTTGAATATATACACTCCGACAAAATTTAAGCACCACCCTATATTTTTATAGATATATTTTTTTACATACTGTTAAAACAATAAAATAGATATCACCATTTTTCTTACACTTCTTAAAAGACTACACCAAGGGCTCTAAAATTACCAATCTACGAAGTATTTATCATCCTGAAGACGTGACTATGACGTGGCCAAAATGGGGTTCAAAACAGGCGCTGGAAAAACGTAAAACCAGTTTGTCTTTGATGGAAGTTTTTAACATTGCATTAAAATGCAGAGTCTTCAGATTTTAAGAACTTTTAAATGCATCTATTGTGCCTATGTGTAAGGCATAAAAATCAATAACGAGTATATCCACCCCGTTTATTGTGAAGTTATGTAACACGTCTCGTCATGCGTCGTAGAAGACGCCTAAGCCGTTCTTGGGGGAACTGTTGCCACTCCTGTAAGATAGCAGTTCTTAATTCGTCAATATTTTGACATTTTGGATTGCGTTGGTTAATTTTTTGGCCAATAAAGTCCCATACATGCTTTATAGGGTTCATGTCTGGCGACATCGCAGGCCATGGAATTGTCTGAACAGCCTCTTGCAGTAAAAAATGTTGTACAATTTGGGCACTATGTGGACTAGCGTTATCGTCCATGAATATTGGCCTGTCAGCCAACGCACGATTGTCGAAATGGGGGACTACGTGTGGAGCGAGCACATTGTCACGGTATTTTTGGTCTGTCAGATTATCACCAAGAACGTACAAGTCCAACTTACAGTCAAAGGAAAAACAACCCCAGACAGTTACACACCCACCCCCAAAAGCAGTTGTGCCCAAAATGTGGTTGTCCTGAAATGAAGTGTTTCGTTGGAGTCAAACTCTTGCACGACCGTCGATAGGGCGTAACAAAAAACGACTTTCATCAGACCAGTGGACCCGTCTCCATGTGCGAATAGTCCCCAAATGATCATGTGACCAGTCAAATCGAGCATGGCGATGACGTAATGTCAACTGTGGACGTTTTATGGGTCGTTGCGCTCGCATTCCCTGATGGTGGAGGCGTCTGATTACAGTGCGTGTTCTAATGTGGCCTCCAAACACTAAATTACCACGAAGTGCACCAGCTGTACTGAACGGCCGTTGCCGTGCCCGTCTGGATATGAGCCGATCCTCTCTCGGCGTCGCTTTGCGAGGTCTACCTGCACGTGGACGGTCAGTAACATTCCCCGTTTGACGAAAACGCTGCATCAGTCGTACAATGATGGAATGGTTAACCCTGAAGTGGTCTGCCACCCTTCTATGGCTAAGACCACCGCTATGCATGCCAACAGCTTGCCACCCTTCTGGTATGGTTAATTTTCGCCGCACCATACCAAACCAATAGAAAATGAAGCTTAAAACTCTACACAAAAAATCAGCTTTCGTTTGCAAACACAAATGTTGAAAAGTACACGTGGCACTTTACACACCCTGTCATATACACATAGCTAAAAATCTATCAATAACCTGTTTCACAGGTAAGTAAGTATGTGTGTACAGGTAACGAAAACAGCAAATCGATTTGAAATAAGTTCATTATTAGAAAAGATATTATTGAAACAAGTCAGGTGGTGCTTAACTTTTGTCGGACTGTATATAAAGAGGTCAGAAATGTTTCTTGTTGTCTAGTAGTTCACCAAAACAACAATTGCACACATCATCACCACTAACCCCTCTCTCTCTCTCGTTCCTTTCTTCATTCTCTGTTTTTGTTCAATCTACACAATTAATTTAAGAAATATTTAGATACATGCATGATCTATCAAATAATGTTGTAACTTATTGTATATAGGAAAAGACTTTTATAAGTTTGTTTAATTTGTGTGTTATCCTTTTTGTACATTTGAGCAAAGAAAATATGTTTAAACTACACTAGACTATGTATCATTTTCCAATTGTAACTCATGTGTAAAAGGGCTAAACGACTAAAGGGTATAATGCCATAATCAAATCGAGAATGTGCAATATGTCAATTACCTGTATACGTGTTATTTAAAGAATAAAAATATTATTTTAACCTCTGATTTATAGAATTATTATATAATTATCATGATAGTAGCCGCATATATAACTTATAACTGAAATATTGCTGAAAGTGGTGTTAAACATCAGTAAACCTATAAACTATTAGTTTCAGACTTTCAACAATATTTCAGTTTAAGTTATATATGCAGTTAGTAAATACATTCAACAATATTTCAGTTATATGTGATATATGCGGTTAGTTTTAACCATTCAACAATATTTCAGTTATATGTTATATATGCGGTTAGTAAATACATTCAGCAATATTTCAGTTATCAGTTACATATGCGGTTAGTAAATACATTCAGCAATATTTCAGTTATAAGTTATATATGCGGTTAGTTTTATACATTCAGCAATATTTCAGTTATATGTTATATAATGCGGTTAGTTTGATGCAATTAACAATACTTCAGGTATAGGTTATATATGCGCTTAGCCTTATTGGTAAAAGGGGGGATACTAGGAGAAAAACAACAATTTTCATCAAGTCACTGACACTTTATCGCATCATGTTGTATCAGAGGGGGAGAGATTTATGTTTAACAATAACCGTGCTATTTTTCAGATAGATCATGATGAGAATAAGTTCCCTAAATCTTGTTAATATTCTAAGGTTCTCCTCTTCAAGCTGGAACCGGGTGGCTCAACGAGTTAGGTAGTTGGATTACCTACCAACTCATACAAGCCTATCACCAATACGGCGTGGGTTCTCGCCCGGCTTTTTTTAAATTACAAAAAAGGGTGCATTCGACTCGCAGCCGCAAGTGATAAAGCTTACCAGTTGCTTGCCAATGGTCGGTGGTTCTCTCCGGCTTCTTCCACTACTAAAACTGGTCGCCATGACATAGCTGAAATATTGCTGAGAGTTGCATTAAACACCAAAAAGCAAATCAAAGATCGAAATATTGCTGACAGTGGCGTTAAACACAAAAAATCAAATCAAAATCAAATCTTCCTCCAGCATATGAGACCGTAGTCCATTTTGGCAAGGCTATGTAGGCCCTTTGGTTTTCATGCTCCCAAAGACTTCCAAGTTATTCATCTTTCCAATATATTGGTTTTGAGAGTGCCTGTTGATGGGTGTTCTATAGATACGTGTCATACCCACTAAGTTTGATATCTACGTTTTTATTACACTTCAATGAGATTATGATAATATTCGCTTTGTACTAGATCAACACGTCCTGGTTGGATTTTTATAGTGCTAACTCATTAGAACAACAGTTCGTGGATGGTAGACATGTCGCCGTACCCAGACACATTATCCCAATTCCGAACCAACCATTGTTTACTCTTTCACCTTAATACTATGCACTTGGCGGAGAAGCAGCAAATGGGGTTCGTGTTACTCGATCTTTAATTTTATGTGTATGTTTTGTAGATCGTTGTTTGTCCTTTTTCTTTTGGCTCGCATTGTGTTGTCTGTTCTTCTTCAGTTTACGGATTCTAATTTCCCCTTTGCCGACTTTGGTATCTTCAAACTCTTCTTACTATATCCTTAGGTATCAAAATGGAGTACACACCAAGAGCTGTTGTCCGATTGGTCAATATAATCTAATTGTCTTGCAGATGATTGGACGATCAAAGATGAATGAAAGATTACACGGGATGTTGTCAGATGTTAGTGTCTCGCCAAAGAAAAAGTTGACAAAAACATATAAAGCGTAGATTGTATTAATCAGTTACTCGTCTGCTGTCTGTCATTTTACTGCTATATATTGTTTAGAGACGTCAATGTTCATACGTGTAGTATAAGTAGTAGCTATACAGAACACTGCTAAATTGTTATCAAACTATTCAAATAGACTGTTTAAAAATATCATTGTTCACACGTTTAGCATAATTAGCTATACAGAACACTGCTAAATTGTTGTCAAACAAGTCAAATAGACTGCATAGAAATAACATTTTTCATATGATTATATGTAGCATATGTCGCTAACACTGAACTTCGCCAAATTTCGATAATTAGTCAATTATTAATTTCCTAATAAATATCAATGTTATTTTAGCATAGATTGCTAACAGCAGACTTTGTAAAATTGGTACATGCGCTCTTGTATAAACAGAATAACAAACAAAAAAGTAAACACAATTTAGTATAACTAAATGAACTAAAGCATTGTTAACCATCTAAGGTAAAATGGAAACTCTCATTATTTTCATTCTTATTTCAAACTACAATGTACCTGGAACTACCATAGTCCCAATTCTGAGGTAAATATGTTCATTTAATTCATCAATTATTCTTTATCACTTCAAGTCATTGATCTCAGTATAAATTATTTTGATAGCTTGTCAATTAAATCAAATATTTAGTAACCTGTGAAATAGCCACATTTATGGACACTGACAGTTGAATTTGCTTTTATTGGAAATCATCGTTAAGATAAACTTATCCTTTTTTTCCCTTTTTTTTCTTGGAAGTTAGGAAATTTAATTACAAGTAATAATTCTAGTTGATATTGCAATATTGTTGACACTAGATAGTTGTATTGTCTTATCTGTAGTGTAAATTGACTGTCAATAAAAATACATTTATTTATGAGGATAATAAATCATAAACTTTTCTGACTTATTTATTTATGTGAATGATCTACTCGCAAACTCCGATGTATTCTAAGTGACCCCAAGGTTATAAGTTTAATAAAAAAAAACATTTTAAAAGACTAAATAAACGATAGAGAATTCAGAAGGGTCAATCAAGAAAGGACAATCCAGAGACACAGTCAACATAGTAACATAGTACACACAAGACGAAGAAAAACTAAATTTACCCCCCACCCTTTTTTTTTAGCACGCTGCATTATGTTCGTTTATAATAAGAATTCACTTTGTCTTATATAATGTATCGTGAAAATAAAACTGTACAATGGACAAAAAATAAATATTATGGTCTTTCCCCTTCAATCAGTCTAATTCTATCATCCATGTCTGCTTTACACTGCTCTCGTTTTTTCATAATGATAGTAGAAATTTCTCTCTGTGCATTCTTGCAACTTTCAATCAGATCATTTCGTTTCTGTTCTATTTCTTTTTCTTCTGTTTTTGGATTTAAGGCAATCAACCCAGGTAAGCTATTGATGTCATCAATTAAGTATTTTTCTGATATTTCTACGTAAGTGGACGATATCCTATTTATGGCGTAAACCATCCTACTAACTTGGACTACCTCTCGGAAAAACAATTGGCGTGTAAAATCGGGTATATTCTCGTTTTTAACAACTTTATTCGACCTAAAATCTGCAATTTCGACCAAATCTTCAATATTGGAATGCAAATTCATTTTTATCAATAAGGATATAGTTTTAAAAAACCTGATCACTTTTCCCCATTCTCTTCGGATGCTTTGTATTGTTTTTAAACCTTTAACCAGTATCGTTTTAATTGTATTAAAATCGACATTTTTAGTCTTGATGCTAGATAACTCGTCCAATGTTTCTTCCATTCGTCTACTGTTTTTCTTTATGCTCCGAATAATGTCTTCTTGCTTCTTTCTAGAATCCTCTAATATATCTTTCCGAATGTCTACGTTCATCTGAGCCTTTCTAAGTTCATTGTGTACTAGGCTAGAACTAAATGTTGAACTTGACCACGTCCGTGATCCACTGCTAGCGAATGAGGCAGTGCAATCTGACGAAAATGTTTGTGACATCAGTAAGTTGTCTTCGGCGTCCATAATTAACTTGTCAATACTTTTCTTTTGCGGCGTCATTTCCTTACTAAGTTTTAACAATTGTTCACACAATCGAACTGCCTCCTGACAAATGTGCATTCCGTCTTGATGAGCATTTGTGAGCCGATCATCTCTCTCAATATTACCTATTATCATCAAAACACTGTGTTTTGTTGTACGTACCATGTCTAGTTTAGTCCAATCTGGCTCTTTTTTTCCCTTTTCATTACCTGACGTTGCCATATCCACAATAGATTGAATGTTACTCTCGATCTCATCAGCAAACCTACATGCACGTTTTCTTGCTCTGTCTTCTTCAGATTCTGTTTCGTGGCTTGTTTGAAACTGTTCAACAATATTAGTATCTGAAAGTTTCAAAAGACCATTAACAATTCCCCCAATTGAATCCAGAACTGACAACCCGGCTATTTTTGTGGTCGAAGGCATCGATTTCAATGATTCCTTAAGATTTTCGAATGCATTTTTAATTTCTTTTTCATTTAAATCGTACTGTTGTTCTAACTGATCCTTTTCCTTTTCGGCATTCTGTTTTTCCCTTTTTGCAGCTTCTATAGCCATTTCAGTATCTTTAGATTTTTCTTCATATGCGCCTTGTGCAATAGTACTGACTTCGAGAAGTTCGGCAGCTACGTCCATAAAATTTTGAAATCGATCTTCTACCTTAATAGAAAGTGTTACGCAATCGTCGGCAATTCTTTGAATTTTCTGTAAAGTCTTTGGGACAAAGAACTTGATTTCATCTACAGTCCCTTTCGTCATTACATTAACCAATTTTTTAACATAACTATCCATATTTGTAGTGTGTAGTCGAATGCTATCCATGTTTACATGTGCCGTATTAAATGCTTCCCATCCTACATTTGTTATTTGCATCAATGAAACCCGAAACGAATTGGGATACTTCAAGTACTGAAATCCACCTCTCGGTACATTTTCCTCCAGTGTAAAATCATTTTCTGTTGTTAGCAAGATAAGCTGTCCAAGTAAGGCAATGGTGTAAGGGGCCGAAGCTAAATGGCTGTCCATTTTACTGTATGTTGCCATCATGTTTTCCGCTGCATATTTCACATCTTCTTCAATTTCCGTTTGTGAAGGAATCCCTATGCCATTTATAAAACTAAAAATGAAAAAAAATGAATTTTATAACTTCAATATTGAATTACTCCATTAGTTTGTTTCGATACAGGCTTAATGAAATTTTGACTCTTGATTTTTCAACTGTTATTCCCTCAAATAAAGAAAGCCGTCTTTTTTTTTTTTTTTTTTTTTGTTATTGGAAAAATTGAAGAGTTGTGAATATATATTAAAATCAAAGCCTTTTCCAACAATTATTGTAATAAAATTAATAAGAAAAAAATACCACGTCGTCAGAACAACTCCATTGTAAAATGTTGATTTAAAGAACACATTAAAATTAAACCAGTGTGAATCTTTCATATAAAACTGTACTATAATTTTCATAACATAAATATACTGAACCGCAAAGAAAAGGTTTTTTTTTTCAGTTTGCAAGAAAATCATTCTGAATCCAAAATTGTTGATTTTTCTTTTGTGTGGAACAGGTAAATCGAACGCAGATGGCAAAACAAGAGGTTGACGAAGGCGTGGGTGGTGAACATTATACTGATGCATATATATTGTATCATGGAAAAAGACTCACGGGGCAGGCGGACCAAACTTCATGGTGTGGAGTGGAATCATTTTTAACTTCAGACTACATAGTCCAAGTTCTGAGATCCCCATGTATCATTTATTTGTACGTCATCGGAACTAAACTTTCCAGCATGACAATGCAAGTGCTTCTGCAAGAGACATTCTTCAGCAAAACAACATATTGGGGTAGAGATTCAAAGAGGACTTAATGAAGTCCAACCAAGGCCGACAACTTCAACTGACCTTCATTCATTCAGTGTACAGGAGATGTGCGACTGTAATCAACGCCAATGGAGGACATACACGACACTGACTTTCTTTCCTCGTTTCTTCTAAATCTACGATATATCGTTGACAAAGGTATCCAAAAAACAATTTAGAAACTTGTTGTGTGTAGAAATCTGCTTGAAATAGCTTTCCGATGTTTATAATTGAAATTGCTAAATTTCAAAATAAAGCTGTTCGATACTTTAATTTATGCGACGTTTCTTTTACGGTTCAGTATACATATTTGAAAGCGATGAATTCGTCATTTTATGCATTGTGTCTGTGCCAGTTATCAAAACTTTTTATGACTACCAAATGTTCATGAACAGGACAATAATATAAACAGAATACATCAAGAGAACTGTATGTTAGCTATATTCTTGACGACAAGCAAGGTGATACCGGTAGTCCACGGGTTACGCAATCTTCATTCGTCACAACTTCGGAGAATTCTAGATGAAGGTGACGGAATGATACAAGGTTTTCCGAATGATGAAACCTTTTCAGCATTTTATTTCAAATTAAGGAGATTTGTTGGTCAAATTTTCGCCCAATATTTTCCGAATCCGTCTCTGCAAATCGTGAAGACAAAATTTGGAACCGGAATAAGCATCTGAACTAATATGTAATTGCCACAAGGAAAAGTCAGAGGATAAAATGAATATGGTCAACATTTTTTTGTCTTGTGACAGAGCAACTGCGCCCATGCAGTCAAAAAAAAATGTGCTGCTGCCATTTGTTTTATTTGTCTTTCACAAAAGGGGAGACAATCATTTACGTCCCATCCTTAGAGTGAATTGCGTATTCGATTAGTTCTATACAACCAGTGGTACTCCTTTCGGCGGAGTTGCACATTACAGCGTAGGAACTACTATATTATATATCTCATCTCTATTCCACAAACCGCATCGGTGGCGTAATGGTTAGCGTGCTCACCTTGAGTGCGGTAGATGGTGGGTTCGAGTCCCGGTCGGGTCAAACCAAAGACTTTTAAATTTGTATTTGTTGCTTCTCAGCTAAGCAAGCAGCATTAAGGAGAATAATGTGTCCGAGTGGAGCGACGTGTCTACCCGCGAACTGTTGTTTCAGTGAGCTAGCCCTATCAAAATCCAACTCAGCATGCTGGTCTAGAACAAAGCGGACCTCATCATCATCTCATTGATAATTAACTTGTTCTCGCCATGATATAGCTGAAAAATTGCTGAATTGCCGTTAAACAACAATCACTCTCTCTATTCCACAGGGTTACCTTGATGTTGATTTGATTAAGGAGATAAATTAAGCTATTGAAGCATTACATTTGTTTTGTAGTGTAACCAGTGAGCAGTGAGTATAATCTTTTACTTACCTATTACATATTCCAATAACAACAAAGATCTTGAAGCACGTAGATGAACGCATCATGTAAAGCTGGAATACAAACGTTAAAGGTTGCAGGTTTTTTTTCAGAATCACTTTGTTATCTCTAATCATTAATGATTATACTCGTGTGGCTGGCTGGCTATGGTGTTTAACGCCACTTTCAACAATGTTTCAGTTGTATCGTGGCGGTAGGTTTTACTGGTGGAGGAAATCGGAGTACCCGGAGAAAACCGCCGACCTGTCGCAAGTCACTGACAAACTTTATCACATAATGTTTATCGAGTATTCGAGTACACCTCACAAATGAGCAGGATTCATACTCACGATGTTAGTGGTGATAGGCACTGATTGCATAGGTAGTTGTAAATCCAATTACCATACGATCATAGCCACGAAGACCCTCTATTTATGAATATGAGAATAAAGATGAAACTAATATGACAAATTCCAATGTATATCTTAGGTAAATGTAATCATGAAAACTTGCATACACAACATTAATATTGAAAAGTAAATAGAATTTTTATTAAAAGTACTGTCGAAAAGTGAAGAAACGTATTGACGCTATAATGAATGACAGGGTCGGTTTTAGGAGGGGCTGGGTCCAATTGTTCTCTGTAAAGCCTGCAGTGTGTTGTTGTGTGTACTTGAATAGCCAAGAGTAGATAACTCCAGTGTTTGCGAACAATTGGTCCAATTGGCTTACGGCCGGTGTCGTATAGTAAATCTTCCGCATGGCAAACCTTCCCCCGGAATATATAGTAAACATTCCCCCTCGAAATATTTGCTATATAGTAAACCTTCCCCCCGGATACTTTGCTATGTAATAAATTTTCCCCCCGGGGGAATATTTACTATATAGCAAACATTCCCCCATTCATAGCCGATCATCCCCCGGATATTTTGCTATATAGTAAATGTTTCCCCTTAATCCGGATAATTACTATTGATTCGGAATTTAGCACCTTAATCGTGTTAATTTTAATTGTTATATACCATTAATTATATCCGGTTATGATTAAAAGGTAAAAAAAACACATGCTTTGCATTAAAAAAATGTACGGAGCCATTTTACAGTATTTGAAAAATAACGAATATTCGTTAGGTGCGGACAAAAATGCAAAAAGAAATATTAGGGCCGCCTTATTAGTGTCTTGTTCCTAATCCCGTCAATGAATATAACTGATTAAACTTGACATATTATGTGTTACCACATGTGTCGAGTTTAATGTGTAGACGTATAAAACTACTAATAGTTATCTTACATAAGGGGGAATATTTACTATAATAGCACATATCCCCCCTATAATACGTAAAATCCGAACCGTTTACGGTTAGGTACAAAATGTAGGAAGGTTTACTAGTACTATGCGGAATAAATACTATATAGTAAACGTTCCCCCATGGGCGAAGGTTTACTATATAGTAAATCTTCCGGGGGGAGGGGTTAATCTACCATGGGGGAATGTTTACTCTATGACACCGGCACTGATGAATGATATTACAAATGTTTTGTAGAAAGTAATCACAATACAGGCGATTTGAATACAGACTGATTTTCAAACGATTGCATAAGAGCTAGAAAGACCACTACATAAACCCGGGGGTGAACTCAGGTAACACAGACAACATTGGACATAAGACACAGACCCAATACAAATGTAACGTGAATTGAGCGGTATGTATCTTGCTTTGACAATAAAAAAAATAAAAGAAAGAAAAATTAAGAAAGATGTTTATTCTACTACTGGTTTCGGGTTCGTATCCTGTTTCCCAGAATTTGTGAAGTTAAATAGTTAACGAGGACAGTATAGACATACCACTTGTACAGTGGTTAAGATTAGATATGTCTGCGGATTTGTTTATATAATTTAAAATAAAACCAAAAAAAATACTACATATGACCCTTCAGTTCAAAGGGATGGAAAAACCTATTGTATTACCTATGATGTCTGAACAAGCTATTTAAGCAAAACTATAGTCTTACTTCAGCATAAAGTGATCACATAACAAGTGGGTCTGAAAGGGGTCTAAGCGTGATACGTGAATGGCCTTTTTTCGTAAGCGTAACACGTGAAAAACGGAAAATATAGACGTGAAAACGTGATCTCTAGTGCAACGTGATCGGTGAAAAATCATTATTCTGTACGTGAATGCGTGAAAATCTAACATACTTTTAAGCGTGAAGACAAATCAAAGTCCGTATTCTGATGCTTCGCTGCGTCGGAACTTGATTTGTGACTCTACATTTCTTTTACTGCATCCCCGTTTTTATGAGACTTTTTACGCTAGACTCTCTGACAAGTTTTAATTTAACCAGAGCAGCGATATTCTTAATCGCGGTGGCGGTTCCTGAGGGGGCGGAGGGGACGTTTGCCCCCCCTTTTTTTTTTTTTAAGAGAGAGAGAGAGAGAGAGAGAGAGAGAGAGGGTCTTCCCTCTATTAAGCATACCATCATTCATTCATTCACCTGTTAAATGTAATATACGTAACACATAGTTCACAGGAATTCGGCGTTTGGGTTCGGTGGGGTACCACTATCGATGGGAAGAACGTGGTTCTTTCCGTCGGTGGTGGTGCTTCCCATTGACCCTAGACATCAGATCCCTGTGAATAATTTAATATACTTCATATCATTATTATATGCATATCTTTTACTTATTCAAGGATTTGTATAGTAATATATAAATCCTTGACTTATCCATTTTTACTATCAATAAACTATTTGAATTTGAATATATTTTTACCCGTTGCATTGCCCTTTTAGTTTATCTAATTACTTTTGAACGTCATGCTCCACGGTCTGTAGTGTCCAAAAATTCAAAATTGGCCAATGAAAACGTTCAAAATAACTAGCTTACACCGAGTTCAAAGTGTCCGCACCTGTTCCGAGTATACGAATAGCCGGCGTGATAAGGAAATCATGGGACTCACAGCTCCAGATAGATCATTCCAAGTGACATCTCCCTTTAATTTACACTCACTGCTTAGAAACTATTTGAAACTTTTTGGAGAAGATTCATGCGTTTTCATACACTTCATCACATTCACAAAATGCTTTAAAATTGTTGACGGAAAAGCTTCCTAAGTACTCAAAAGCCAGGAGATTCTGAGGGGGGGCTTTGCTGGAGGTCCCCAGACCCCTCGCCGACTTTCGTCCCTCCTAACACAAAATCCTGGATCCGCCCCTGAATCGAATAACAGTTCTGGACGGGATATAGTGGTGTAAAACCACTAATTAATTTCTTTAGGGTTTTCTACTAAATTTGTGTTTTTTTGAGCCTACCTGGTAATTTTATCTTAAGTTTAACCTTTCCAAAACCATATATTTTCTGAAACGTACATGATTCCTCTACGTTCTGTCAAAATATCATGGCATGTTTAAAATCTTGCAGTGAAATGCCATGCTACGGAAAACACCTCCTCTAAAAATAGCCCGGTCATCCCCACGAAACTCAGTATTTATAGGTCATGCATCAAATCCTCCATAGAGGTATTAAAATAGAACCAAGTCCATCAAATGTGGGTTCAAAATAATCCCTATATATTTAACTTCAATTATCAATTTTAATTAGTCCATTCCATTCAGTAGTTTTCACAATACTACAAAGTGAAAGGAACTTATTTCTTGAAAAGGGACTAATATGTTCCAAGCTCGGATTGGTGAATTAGAGGTTTGACACCTAAAGCCTTTTGAAAATTGTTATTAAGGGTCGTGTTATAGTAACTTGGTGTGTGCCTTAGTGGAACCCGAACTGATTACCCTTTCACAGATAAGCGTGAAACGTGAAATATCCAAATATCTAAGCGTGAAGCGTGATTGTGTGATTGGTACCCCCACTTTAGGACCCCTAACAACGAACATATGCCACAGTGGACGTATGATACAGTGAATAAATGACACAGTAGATATATGTTATAATGGATATATGACTCGATGGCTATATGCTACAATGGATATATACTATGATAGATTTATAACACGATGGATATATGCTACAATGGATATATGACACAATGATTTATAACACGATGGATATATGCTACAATGGATATATGACAGAGTAGCTATATGACCTTCATCTAGCAATTTATGGTTTGCACAATTATATTTGTATTCCTTCTTCACATTGAGATACCTAAATTACACGCTTATCTATAGGAATGCATCTATCCAGACCTTTATCTGGAACCTTATGTCACTTCTATGACATATCTCTCTAGAGACGTTTCTCTAAATCATTTGTCTACACCAGTAGACAAGGCTGCATCCAAGATATAACACACAAATTGCAATTAAGATCCTCTATACAAACTCACTATTGCTACGATCTTCACTGTACGAGCTACCAACACAGAATCACCCTTCCATCAGAAATTTCACCTTTTATATACCCTGTTTTGGACTATGCCATTTTGTTCAGACGATTCCAAAAATCTGCATCATCAAAACGATTTCATTTAACCCAATGATAACCATAAAGAGTGTAAATGCTCAGACTATTTCCGTGGATTATTTCATATCCCAACCCGTTTATGACTCTGTTAACTATCGTAGTAATCATAAGCAATATGGAAACTAAAAATAGAAACATAGAAACTATTCGTATGCTTAAAATGTTATATTTAACCAACAACTTGATAAATAAAAATAGTCTATAGTTTCGGAAGTTGTAACTTAATAGTTTGTATGCAAAATGTGTACATTAAACAGGAAAATAATGTCCTACCGTTCGTTAAAACAATATACACAAAAAGGGGAAATTCGTGGAAGTGGGGAAAGAAATTATACGGTCAAGTGCGTAAATTATCACCTATATATAGCCCTAATTTATTTTTAGAATTTGCATACACATTTTAAATACGTGTTAACTAATTTTGTCACACAAATAAAACAAAAACCCAACACAGAAAACTAAAGATTTAGCAAGACGGACCCCACCAAAACGTCGGGGTTAACTCAGGTTCTCGCGAAGCTATACGAGATGTAAAACGTCATTACAAGTCACCAGAAGACAATGAGATAATTAACGAATACATCGCCTGTGTGTTTATTTAACATTGTTTTTTTTTATACGGGTATATTATAAAATGTAAAAAAAAATGTTTTAATTAATATATCACCAAAATGATTATGTTATAGATTATTTAACCAGAGGCTCCCAGGAGCCTGTAATCGCTCACCTGGATCAAAGCTGCTTTCAATAACAACGCAACTGCACTGTGGCGGCCATCTTGGTGGGAGAGCGCGACTGCCGGACACAATTTTGGAAAAGGACCATCCAATGACCTTTCCATCAAAGTTTGGTTCTAATTGAGCTACTGGTTCCAGACAAGATGGTTTTTATGTGAATTTCCCATAGGGTCCTATGTTAAACTAAGTTCAGCTGTGCAGCCATTTTGGTCAGAGGGCGGGACCACCAGACACAATTTTGGAAGAGGACCATCCAATGACTATTTTATCAAAGTCTGGTTCCAATTGAGCAACTGGTTCCAGACAAGAAGATTTTTATGTGAATTTCCCATAGGGTCCTATGTTAAGCTAATTTCGGCTGTAGGGGCCATCTTGGTGGAAGGGTCGAACCGGCGGACACATTTTTTGGAAGGAAGAGAACCATCCAATGACTATTTCATCAAACTTTAGTTCTTATTGAGCAAATGGTTTCAGACAAGAAGATTTTTATGGGAGTTTCCCATAGGGTCCTATGTCAAATTAAGTTCGGCTGTGGCGGCCATCTTGGTCGGAGGTCTGAAATGCCGGACACAATTTTGGAAGGGGACCACCCAAGGATCATTTCAGCAAAGTTTGGTTGAGATTGGCTCAGTAGTATCAGAGGAGAAGATTTTTTTAACATTTCATCCCCCTTTTTTCTATTTTTAGCTTGGCGGCCATCTTGGTTGGAAGTCGGGATCACCGGACACAATTTGGAAGGGGTCATCCAAGGACCATTCCACCAAAGTTTGGTTGCAATTGGCCCAGTGGTTTCTGAGGAGAAGATTTTTATGTGAATTTCCCAAAGGGTCCTATGTTAAGCTAAGTTCGGTTGTGGGGGCCATCTTGGTCGAAGGGCCGAACCGCCGGACACTTGTTTGGAAGAGAACCATCCAATGACTATTTCATCAAAATTTAGTTCTTATTGAGCAAATGCTTTCAGACAAGAAGATTTGTATGGGAATTTCCCATAGGGTCCTATGTTAAATTCAGTTCGGCTGTGGCGGCCATCTTGGTCGGAGGTTTGAAATGCCGGACACAATTTTGGAAGGGGACCACCCAAGGATCATTTTAGCAAAGTTTGGTTGAGATTGGCTCAGTAGTTTCAGAGGAGAAGATTTTTAAAAAAAATCATTCACCCTTTTTCTATTTTAAACTTGGCGGCCATCTTGGTCGGAAGTCGGGATCACCGGAAACAATTTTGGAAGGGGGCCACCAAGGACCATTCCACCAAAGTTTGGTTGCAATTGGCCCAGTGGTTTCTGAGGAGAAGATTAAAATGTGAAATGTTGATGGACGACGACGGACGAAAAGTGATGGCAATAGCTCACATGGCCTAAAGGCAAGGTGAGCTAAAAACGGAATATATGTTAAACTACTCCTTGCCATGTAGCTGCAGTTAAAATTTGAGCTCATTTTGACTTATACTAAAGCAGCAATGGACAATATTTTTAGCAACAGCAGCCATCTTGAATGGAGGGCGGGGCTGTCAGACACAATTTTGGAAGGGACCCACCCAGGGACCATCCCTGCCAGGTTTGGTTTAATTTTGTTCAGCGATTTCAGAGGAGAAAATTTAAATGTGATCTTTCATCAAAATCTGCCTAATTTGTATAATGGGTATAAATCGGCTGAAAAAAAAATTCACAGAAAAACCCGGAATATATGTTAAACTACTCATTGCCATGTAGCTGCACTTAAAATTTGAGCTGATTTTGACTTATACTAAAGCAGCAATGGACAATTGAAGAAATTTCTATTTTTAGTAACAGCAGCCATCTTGAATGGAGGGCGGGGCTGTCGGACACAATTTTGAAAGGGACCCACCCAGGGACCATCCCTGCCAGGTTTGGTTTAATTTGGTTCAGCGGTTTCAGAGGAGAAGATTTAAATGTGATATTTTATCAAAATATGCCTAATTTGCATAATCGGTATAAATCGGCTGAAAGAACAATTTCACAGAAAAACCCGGACTACATGTTAAACTACTCCTTGCCATGTAGCTGCAGTTAAAATTTGGGCTCATTTTGACTTATACTAAAGCAGCAATGGACAATTAAAATGTCATCCCCCTTTTTTCTATTTTTTAGCTTGGCGGCCATCTTGGTTGGAAGTCGGGATCACCGGACACAATTTTGGAAGGGAGCCATTAAAGGACCATTCCACCAAAGTTTGGTCTAAATTGGCTCAGTGGTTTCTGAGGAGAAGATTAAAATGTGAAAAGTTTACAACAGACGACGACGACGACGGATGACGGACGAAACATGATGGCAAAAGCTCACATGGCCGTTGGCCAGGTGAGCTAAAAATGAGTTCACATTTGAAACATATTTTCCTATTATATTATAGTAACTAATTGATATTATATGGCGGAAGTGGAAGTCTCCGATTATCTATTGAGACAGGAGGTTGGTAAAATATTTTACCATTTTAAAAAATCGCTAAGATGACCGCAACTGAAAACTGCAATTACGGTCATCTCAGTTTTTAGATACGGTCATCTTAGCGATTTTTTTAAATCGGATTTTCTCTTTCATATGCATTTTTCAGTCGTAATTTGTGATTTCCTTGTGATAAGTTCATAAATTACTATCGTACCAATGCATGTGCCATTTAAAATACATTACAGAAACAATTTAATCGACAAAAAAGATTCTTACCCGATTCCACGTCCGCCATCTTGGAATGACCGTAATTGCAGTTACGGTCATCAGCTTTACCCCAGTCGTTATTTGGCTTCGTGTACGCTTCAATTTTAATCAAATTTAACCAATTCAAGAAAAGCATTTTAATTATTTTAAAATAATGGGTGGCGCCATGCTTTTTGAAGGTATGTATACAGTGATGCATAGAAAGTTGCGAAATGTTGTGTACATGTGTCATACAGTGATACTAGTACATAGAAAGTTGCAAAATGTTGTGTACATGAAAAAAAATATCGATGTTCAAAAAAAGGGGAGGGGCAATCAGAGGCACCATAGGGTCCTGTCCACAAATACCTGTGACAAAAATGGGTCAAATTACTATAAAACTCGCTTATTAGTACAGCGGTCTGTAACAACGAATAGTTATAATCTTACAACGGCATGTAACCTCGAGGCTCGACCAGCTCATAGGTATCCGTGGACCCCCACCCCCCCCCCCTTTTTTNNNNTTTTTTTTTTTTTTTTTTTTTAATTCATCACTTTTGTGGGACGTTTTCATTATAAACAGTGTTGAACAACTTCAAACATTA
>MJUT01048241.1:39800-50236 GCA_002080005.1 Gigantidas platifrons | reverse complement strand
AAAAAAAGGGAAAAAAGGGGGGGGGAATTTTAGAGTTGAATAAATGTTATGTTTCGACAGTTTAAAGAGAAAAATATAAATTTGTTGCGACTAAAGCTTAAATCAGCGTTAAAAATTGAACAAATATCAGTGGTTTTGTAAATGAGAGGAGTTTGAAATAAAAACACAGGACCGGACTTTAAACAAAAATAATAATCCAGGATTATTATTAATATAAATATATAACAGGGATATTTGTTCGTCTTCGTGATTGATAGATGATAAACACATCTTAATTTGGGTTATCTCAGAGAATTCGAATAAATTTTCATCAGTAAAAGAACAAGTGTTTAATTTTATGTGGGGTGGGAATAATTGGAGAAAAAAAAGGGGGGTGTAAATATTTTGCTGACAAATAACCGATAATATGAATTATATGAATAGGGTTTTTTTTTACACTCCTGTATCTGTCTGTATCTGTATATGTTACGTTGTAGTATCCAATTCTGGCTTTTATACAACGGTAGAGAGAGCGCCGACGGTCTTATTGTCGGTGGTTCCCTAGGGCAGTCTTAAATGCCTCTACGGAACTGGCATGCACTACGCTATCTGGTAGGTGGTTCCAGTGAATGATAGTACCCACAAAGAAAGAGTTTTGGTACTGAGGTGTTCTACTGTCTGGGATTGATAATCCCTTCGTGTTGTGGCACACACGCTTCTCTAGGATGTTACTGGTGATGTGGTCACTATAAGTTCTAGTTTTGATTTTTCTCTTTGGTCTGGTAAAGTTCACAAATTGAGATGTTGGCAGTGCCGGTACCAACCCCTCAACCACCTTGTACATTAGGATCAATCGAAGGCTGTGTCGTCGCTCTTCTAGTGTTTCCAAGTCTAGTTCCTTCTTCATTTTGGAAATTGATCCTGGTTCTCTGCTCTTGTAATCCCTCTTGACGAATCTGACCCCTCTATTTTGTATTCTCTCCAGTTTATCAATGTCTCCCTTTAAATATGGATTCCAGATGGTGGCTCCATATTCCATCATAGGCTCCATATTCCATCACTCCCTTACAAAATTATTCTACTTAAAGTAACCATGCATGGATGGTGACGCACAACTCCAAGTAATGATAATTATTATAGATCATTTTAATTTACATGCATTAGAAATGTTCCTTTATACGAAAATCATACCCGTTCATATTTTTTGAAGTTATTGGTAACCGATTCATATATTAGATAAAAATTCAATATAAACATACAAACACATCGATAGCATAAAAAAACTGCTCATAAATCAGTGCCGGGGATATTTTATAGAATAATTTTTTTTTTCTAAATGTTTTGTTGTGCTATGGAAATGAAACTAGGTTGCTAAGAAAGATGGTTTATGGTGTTTAGCGCCCCTTTCAGCAATATATTGGTCAGTTTTATTGCTGGAGAAAACCACTGACCTGTCACAAATCACTGACAAACTTTATGACATAATGTTGTATCGAGTACACCTAAGGAAGAATTGTTATCGTAAGTGTAATTTTAGTCGTAAGATTAAAATTTGTCGTAAGATAATCTTTGTGAAAAGGACGTGGGAATTGTCGTAAGATAATCTTCAGTGAAAAAGTTAGGACTATAGTTACGAATTTTTGTGAAAAGAGCTACTGGCCTTTATAATATATTACCCCCAGTTTATAATTGCTTTCTTATTTAATTGTGCATCCATAGTAGTATATGGGCACAGTTCAGGTAGCATTTGAGGAGGTGGAGCGACCGGAAGCGGCCCTGATCGGAAGTGTCAGGAAGTGACTTCATTTTTTCCCGCGTTTTTTTTGTCTATAACGTCATTTTCCCCCGCATTTTTTCTTTCTGTGACGTAATTTTTCCCCACATTTGTACTATAGTAGTACTATAGTACAAGTACCATTGCACATGACCGATAGGGCTACCGGAAGTGACCCCGAAGGAGTGTGCGCATGTGCAACCGGGTTTTCAGCCTTTTTTTCCGTACTTTTTTTCCCGAACTTTTTTTCCCCGTACTTTTTCTGCGCCCACTTTTTTTTCCCCCGTACTATTTTTTTTTTCTAACTTATTTTATTTTATTTTATTTTTTTATTTTATAATTTTCATTTCATTTTTTTCAAATTTTTTTTTTTTCAATTTTTTTTTTTCAAAATTTTTTTTTTTAAATACGGGAAAATGAGGACAAACACGTAACGATGTATTTCAAAATCATTGGTTATCTGCCCCTTTCTCGCAATTTTACCTTTTAGTGATTATTTGCCCCTGTACCACCATTTTATTTTCATTATCTGTGTCCCATAACCTTATTCTTTTCTACGAATTAGCCCTTTCACTGGTTATCTGCCCCTTTCCCGCCATTTTATTGGGGCCCTGGAATTGGAAGTTGGTGGTGTTCTCTATGACGTCCGCGTCTATCCTTGTCTACCCCCTTACACTTTCCCACCATTTTCATATAGTATAATATTCAATAACCGTTTTCACCTATGGTGTTTTGGGATATGTTGTGATTTTTTTTATTTACACACAAAGAGACATCGTCCTCTCTCCCTCCCTCCTCCTACTTCCTCCTCCTCCTCCACCTCCCGACCTCCCTCCTCCTCCCATCCTCCTTTTCCCAATCTTTTCACTAGATTCTTCTGTATTTTCCAAATCTTTTCATTATTCAACTTACTTTTTCTTCCATATTTTTCATATCATTTCACAATTTCTTCTGTATTTTCAAAATCTTTTCCCTATTCAACTTGGGTTTCTTCCATATTTTCCCTATCATTTCACTATTCAACTTGCCTTTCTTCCATATTTTCCATATCATTTCACAATTTTCTTCTGTATTTTCCATATCTTTTCACTATTCAACTTATCTTTCTTTCATAATTTCCATATCTTTTCACAATTTTCTTCTGTATTTTCCATATCTTTTCATTATTCAACTTGCCTTTCTTCCATATTTTCCATATATTATCACTATTCGACTTTTCTTCCATATTGTCCATATCTATTCACAATTTTCTTCTGTATTTTTCATATCTTATCACTATTCCACTGACTTTTCTTCCATATTTTCCATATCATTTCAATATTCAACTTACTTTTCTTCCATATTTCCAAAACTTTTCACAATTTTCTTCTGTATTTTCCATATCTTTTCACTATTCAACTTATCTTTCTTTTATAATTTCCATATCTTTTCACAATTTTCTTCTGTATTTTCCATATCTTTTCATTATTCAACTTGCCTTTCTTCCATATTTTCCATATATTATCACTATTCGACTTTTCTTCCATATTGTCCATATCTATTCAAAATTTTCTTCTGTATTTTTCATATCTTATCACTATTCCACTGACTTTTCTTTCATATTTTCCATGTCTTTTCACTATTTTCTTCTGTGTTTTCCAAATATTTTCACTATTCAACTTACTTTTCTTCTATAATTTCCATATCTTTTCACTATTCAACTTGTCTTTCTTCTGTATTTTCCCTATCTCTTCAATATTTTCTTCTGTATTTTCCAAATTTGTTCAATATTTTCTTCTGTATTTTCCCTATCTCTTCACTATTCAACTTGCTTTTCTTCCATATTTTCCATATCATTTCACAATTTTCTTCTGTATTTTTCAAATCTTTTCATAATTCAACCTACTTTTCTTTCATATTTTCCATATCTTTTCACAATTTTCTTCTGTATTTTCCCTATCTTTTCACTATTTTCTTCCGTATTTTCCAAATCTGTTCAATAATTTCTTCTGTATTTTCCACATCTTATCACTATTCAACTTACTTTTCTTCCATATTTTCCATATCTTTTCACTTTTCAACTTACTTTTCTTCCATATTTTCCATATCATTTCACTATTCAACTTACTTTTCTTCCATATTTCCATATCTTTTCACAATTTTCTTCTGTATTTTCCATATCTTTTCACTATTCAACTTATCTTTCTTTCATAATTTCCATATCTTTTCACAATTTTCTTCTGTATTTTCCATATCATTTCACTATTCAACTTGCCTTTCTTCCATATTTTCCATATCTTATCACTAATCGACTTTTCTTCCATATTGTCCATATCTTTTCACAATTGTCTTCTGTATTTTCCAAATCTTTTCGATAACTTTTCTTCACTATTCAACTTGCTTTTCTTCCATATTGTCCATATCTTTTTCACTATTCAACTTCCTTTTCTTCCTTAGTTTCCATACCTTTTCACTATTCAACTTACTTTTCTTCCATAATTTCCATATCTTTTCACTATTCAACTTGTCTTTCTTCTGTATTTTCCATATCTTTTCACTATTTTCTTTCTTTTTCAAATCTTTTCACAATTCAACCTATTTTCCTCCATATTCTCCATATCTTTTCACTTTCAACTTGCCTTTCTTCCATATTTTTCATAACATTTCACTATTCAACCTACTTTTCTTCCTTATTTTCCATATCATTTCACAATTTTCTTCTGTATTTTTCATATGTTTTCACTATTCAACTTACTTTTCTTCCTTATTTTCCATATCATTTCACAATTTTCTTCTCTATTTTTCATATGTTTTCACATTCAACTTACTTTTCTTCTGTATTTTCCATATCATTTCACTATTTTCTTCTCTATTTTCCAAATCTGTTCAATATTTTCTTCCATAATTTCCAGATCTTTTCACGTTTCAACGTACTTTTCTTCCATAATTTCCATATCATTTCACTATTCAACTTACTTTTCTTCCCTATTTTCCATATCATTGCACAATTTCTTCTGTATTTTCCAAATCTTTTCACTATTCAACTTGTGTTTCTTCCATAATTTCCCTATCTTCACTATTCAACTTGCCTTTCTTCCATATTCTCCTTATCATTTCACAATGTTCTTCCATATTTTTTTTCATTTCCACTTACTTTTCCTCCATATTTTCCATATCTTTTCAATATTCAACTTGGGTTTCTTCCATAATTTCCATATCTTTTCACTATTCAACTTGCCTTTCTTCCATATTTTCCAAATGAGCGCAACCAAAGGTTGTGCAATAACTGGCCTTTTCACAGGAAGGGACGTCATTTTCCCTGTACTTTTTTTTCAAAATAGTACAAAATGTTGGTTGGGGTGTTCTCTACGACGTCCGCGTTCTATTATCGTTTTTTTTTCTACCCTTTTACTGCTTATCTTCCCCTTTTCCGCCATTTTATTTTCAAGGGGAGCACCTTCAATAATTACATTTCTTACAAAAGTTTGTCACCACCTCCTCCACCACCACCACCTCCTCCTACACCACCACCACTACCACCACCAAGGGTGTAATTATGACCAACACAGAAATCTTCTATATTTTCCATATCATTTCACATTTCAACTTACTTTTCTTCCATATTGTTCATATCTTTTCACAATTTTCTTCTGTATTTTCCAAATCTTTTCGATATCTTTTCTTCACTATTCAACTTGTTTTTCTTCCATATTGTCCATATCATTTTCACTATTCAACTTCCTTTTCTTCCATAGTTTCCATACCTTTTCACTATTCAACTCACTTTTCTTCCATATTTTCCATGTCTTTTCACTATTTTCTTCTGTATTTTCCAAATATTTTCACTATTCAACTTACTTTTCTTCCATAATTTCCTTATCTTCATTATTAAACTTGCCTTTCTTCCATATTCTCCATATCATTTCACAATGTTCTTCCATATTTTTTTTCATTTCAACTTACTTTTCCTCCATATTTTCCATATCTTTTCACTATTCAGCTTGCCTTTCTTCCATATTTTCCAAATGAGCGCAACCAAAGGTTGTGCAATAACTGGCCTTTTCACAGGAAGGGACATCATTTTCCCGTTACTTTGTTTTCTTAATAGTACAAAATGTTGGTTGGGGTGTTCTCTACGACGTCCGCGTTCTATTATCGTTTTTTTCTAACCCTTTCACTGCTTATCTTTCCCTTTTCCTCCATTTTATTTTCACGGGGAGCACCTTCAATAATTACATTTCTTACAAAAGTTTGTCACCACCACCACCACCATCACCTCCTCCAAAACCACCACCATCACCTCCTCCACCACCTCCACCACCACCACCACCACCACCAAGGGTGAAATTATGACCAACACAGAAATCTTCCATATTTTCCATATTATTTCATATTTAACTGACTTTTCTTCCATATTGTTCATATCTTTTCGCAATTTTCTTCTGTATTTTCCATATCTTTTCACTATTCAACTTATCTTTTTTTCATAATTTCATAAATGCAGAAGAAAAGTAAGTTGAAAGGTGAAATGATATGGAAAATTTGGAAGAAAAGTAAGTTGAATAGTGGAAAGATTTGGAAAATGTGGAAGGAAGTCAAGTTGAATAGTGAAAAGATATGGAAAATACTGAAGAAACCCAAGTTGAATAGTGAAAAGATCTGAAAATTATGCAAGAAAAGTAAGTAGAATAGTGAAAACTTATGAAAAATACAGAAGAAAAGTAAGTTGAAAGGTGAAATGATATGGAAAATATGGAAGAAAAGCAAGTTGAATAGTGACATGATATGGAAAATACAGAAGAAAAGTAGGTTGAATACTGAAAAGATATGAAAAATACAGAAGAAAAGTAAGTTGAATAGTGAAAAGATTTGGAAATTGTGGAACAAAAGTAAGTTGAAATGTGAAAAGATATTAAAAATAGGGAAGAAAGGTAAGTTGAAAAGTGAAAGATATGGAAATTATGGAAGAAAAGTAAGCTGGAAAATTAAAAAAGATTTCGAAAATACAGAAGAAAAGTAAGTTGAATAGTGAAAAGATATGAAAAATACAGTGGAAAAGTAAGTTGAAATGTGAAATGATATAGTAAATATGGAAAAAAAGTAAGTTGAATAGTGAAAAGATATGAAAAATACACAAGAAAAGTAAGTTGAATAGAGAAAAGGTATGGAAATTATGGAAGAAAAGGAAGTTGAATAGTGAAAAAGATATGGACAATATGGAAGAAAAGCAAGTTGAATAGTGAAAAGATATCGAAAAGATTTGGAAAATACAGAAGAAAATTGCGAAAAGATATGAACAGTATGGAAGAAAAGTCAGTTAAAATATGAAATGATATGGAAAATATGGAAGATTTCTGTGTTGGTCATAATTACACACTTGGCGGTGGTGGTGGTGGTGGTGGTGGTGGTGCTAATGGTGGTGGTGGTAGTGGTGGTGGTGGTGGAGGAGGTGGAGGATGTGATGGTGGTGGAGGAGGTGATGGTGGTGGTGGTGACAAACTTTTGTAAGAAATGCAATTATTGAAGGTGCTCCCAGTGAAAATAAAATGGTGGAAAAGGGGAAGATAACCAGTGAAAGGGCTAGAAAAAAACGTGAATAGAACGCGGACGTCGTAGAGAACACCCTAACCAACATTTGCACTATTAAGAAAAAAAAGTGCGGGGAAAATGACGTCCCTTCCTGTGAAAAAAGGCCAGTTATTGCACAACCTCTGGGTGCGCTCATTTGGAAAATATGGAAGAAAGGCAAGTTGAATAGTGAAGATAGGGAAATTATGGAAGAAACCCAAGTTGATTAGTGCAAAGATTTGGAAAATACAGAAGAAATTGTGCAATGATATGGAAATTATGGAAGAAAATATTGAACAGATTTGGAAAATAGAGAAGAAAATAGTGAAATGATTTCGAAAATACAGAAGAAAAGTAAGTTGAATAGTGAAAACATATGAAAAAGACAGAAGAAAATTGTGAAATGATATGGAAAATAAGGAAGAAAAGTAGGTTGAATAGTGAAATGCTATGGAAAATATGGAAGAAAGACAAGTTGAATAGTGAAAAGATATGGAAATTATGGAAGAAAAGTAAGTTGAATAGTGAAAATATTTGAAAAATACAGAAGAAAATAGTGAAAAGATATGGAAAATACAGAAGAAACCCATGTTGAATAGTGCAAAGATTTGGAAAATACAGAAGAAATTGTGCAATGATATGGAAAATACGGAAGAAAAGTAAGTTGAATAGTGAAATGATATGGAAATTATGGAAGAAAAGTAAGTTGAAATGTAAAAAGATCTGGAAATTATGGAAGAAAATATTGAACAGATTTGGAAAATAGAGAAGAAAATAGTGAAATGATATGGAAAATACAGAAGAAAAGTAAGTTGAATAGTGAAAACATATGAAAAAGACAGAATAAAATTGTGAAATGATATGGAAAATAAGGATAAAAAGTAGGTTGAATAGTGAACTGATATGGAAAATACAGAAAAAATTGTGAAAAGATATGGAAATTATGAAAAAAAGATAAGTTGAATAGTGAAAAGATATGGAAAATACAGAAGAAAATTGCGAAAAGATATGAACAATATGGAAGAAAAGTCAGTTAAAATGTGAAATGAAATGGAAAATATGGAAGATTTCTGTGTTGGTCATAATTACACCTTGGTGGTGGTGGTGGTGGTGGTGGTGGTGATGGTGGCGGTGGAGGAGGTGGAGGAAGTGATGGTGGCGGAGGAGGTGATGGTGGTGGTGGTGGTGACAAACTTTTGTAAGAAATGCAATTATTGAAGGTGCTCCCCGTGAAAATAAAATGGCGGAAAAGGGGAAGATAACCAGTGAAAGGGCTAGAAAAAAAACGATAATAGAACGCGGACGTCGTAGAGAACACCTCAACCAACATTGTGCACTATTAAGAAAAAAAATGCGGGAAAAATGACGTCCCTTCCTGTGAAAAGGCCAGTTATTGCTCAACCTCTGGGTGCGCTCATTTGGAAAATATGGAAGAAAGGCAAGTTGAATAGTGAAAAGATATGGAAATTATGGAAGAAACCCAAGTTGAATATTGAAAAGATATGGAAAATATAAGAGTTGAAATGAAAACAAAATATGGAAGAAAATTGTGAAATGATATGGAGAATATGGAAGAAAGGCAAGTTGAATAGTGAAGATAGGGAAATTATGGAAGAAACTCAAGTTGAATAGTGGAAAGATTTGGAAAATACAGAAGAAATTGTGCAATGATATGGAAAATACGGAAGAAAAGTAAGTTGATTAGTGAAATGATATGGAAATTATGGAAGAAAAGTAAGTTGAAATGTGAAAAGATCTGGAAATTATGGAAGAAAATATTGAACAGATTTGGGAAATAGAGAAGAAAATAGTGAAATGATATGGAAAATACAGAAGAAAAGTAAGTTGAATTGTGAAAACATATGAAAAAGACAGAAGAAAATTGTGAAATGATATGGAAAATAAGGAAGAAAAGTAGGTTGAATAGTGAAATGCTATGGAAAATATGGAAGAAAGACAAGTTGAATAGTGAAAAGATATGGAAATTATGGAAGAAAAGTAAGTTGAATAGTGAAAATATTTGAAAAATACAGAAGAAAATAGTGAAAAGATATGGAAAATACAGAAGAAAGACAAGTTGAATAGTGAAAAGATATGGAAATTATGGAAGAAAATTGTGAATAGATATGGACAATATGGAAGAAAAGTCGAATAGTGGTAAGATATGGAAAATATGGAAGAAAGGCAAGTTGAATAGTTAAATGATATGGAAAATACAAAAGAAAATTGTGAAAAGATATGGAAATTATGAAAAAAAGATAAGTTGAATAGTGAAAAGATATGGAAAATACAGAAGAAAATTGTGAAAATATATGGAAATATGGAAGAAAAGTAAGTTGAATAGTGAAAACATATGAAAAATACCGAAGAAAAGTAAGTTGAATAGTGACATGATATGGAAAATACAGAAGAAAAGTAGGTTGAATACTGAAAAGATATGAAAAATACAGAAGAAAAGAAAGTTGAATAGTGAAAAGATTTGGAAATTGTGGAACAAAAGTAAGTTGAAATGTGAAAAGATATTAAAAATAGGGAAGAAAGGTAAGTTGAAAAGTGAAAGACATTGAAAATACAGAAGAAATTATTGAACAGATTTGGAAAATACGGAAGAAAATAGTAAAAAGATAGGGAAAATACAGAATAAAATTGTGAAAAGATATGGAAAATATGAAAGAAAAGTAGGTTGAATTGTGAAAAGATTTGAAAAATACAGAAGAAAATTGTGAAATGATATGGAAAATATGGAAGAAAGGCAAGTTGAATAGTGAAGAGATAGGGAAAATACAGAGGAAAATATTGAACAAATTTGAAAAATACAGAAGTAAATAGTGAAGAGATAGGGGAAATACAGAAAAAAGACAAGTTGAATAGTGAAAAGATATGGAAATTATGGAAGAAAAGTAAGTTGAATAGTGAAAATATTTGGAAAATACAGAAGAAATAGTGAAAAGACATGGAAAATATGGAAGAAAAGTCAGTTGAATAGTGATAAGATATGAAAAATACAGAAGAAAATTTTGAATAGATATGGACAATATGGAAGAAAAGTCGAATAGTGATAAGATATGGAAAATATGGAAGAAAGGCAAGTTGAATAGTGAAAAGATATGGAAAATACAGAAGAAAATTGTGAAAA
>MJUT01048241.1:13316-24675 GCA_002080005.1 Gigantidas platifrons | reverse complement strand
TCGAGAGTTAAATTTGACTGCTTGTGGTTAAAATTTTTAATTTAACTCTCTTGAGTGGAGAAATATCGTACCCACGGGCAACTGAAGGAGAATCTATATATATCATACGTAATCTAACCTTTGATCTACTTTTTTTTAAATCGGTACTGTAATCCACCAAAATAAAGAGTTCCCCATTAAGTGCTTTATATTATACTCTACACACACAATCAGTTATGAACTCCTTGAAAATTAAAAATACTGATCCTTCTGAACAAAAACAAGGTGACAGATTATAATCATACTCTACATTGATTCCAGAACAAAAATTTGAGCAACACGAACGCCACTAAAAACCTATTTATAACCTATTAACATCAAAATATACACTTAATTGTGACTGGTATATTGTGTCACAACTCTATGTTTGTAGAAGAATTGTTTGTGTGATGACATATTTCAGTAATGACCACATTAGCATAACAAAATGAACATGGACGCAGTAATAAGTTTGTCACTGATTTCCATAGCAAACGAAAAAAGAAGCATGAATATTAATTTTACCATTTTTTTTCTACTTTGAGCGTACCTGATGAAGGTTATTCCAGAAACATGTCGTGCGCACTAAACTAGATATCTACTTTTATATTCTCATTAACTGGGTTGTAATTATCTAGTTTATTTATACAATCCAGTACAAATGTCTAAATATATACATTTTGTGTCAAGAGTATTATTTGAATTTTCTGAAATACACAATATTAATAGTTATAATAATATAAAAATACTACAAACTAAAAAACATAAGTTATTTACATTATCCAAGGAAAAGAATTATACAATGAAATTCATAAATCTTTTGAGTACAATTTTTGTACTTATACTTTCAAAACAGCCAATCACTGTATCTAATATATAATAAGTTCTGATGTCATGGTTATAAAACTCTTGAGTACAAATTGCATTCACATACTCCAAAATCGTCCAATCAGAACACTGTATTTAATGGATATGACGTTCTGGTTGGATGTTTTTCTAGTATGAGTACAAAACTATGTTTATGAGTAAATGTGCAAAAATCGTACAAAAACATTTCATGATCGTAAGGCCAGATCACAATTAATAAGAGTAAGTTTTATGGTCAATACTATTAGTCAGATACGTTTTTTACATGAGTACTGGTATACATGTTTGTTCATGAATAATCTATGTCAATGAACACCAAACATGTATAAGTATATAAAATATATGTTAATTCATGACTAATCTATGTCAACAAAAACAAATATATAAAGAAATTAAAAAATTTAAATATCCATAAATGCTTAATACATGTAACTTAATAAAGAAAATATAACAATATACTATACATTACAAACTGCTCTCAACCAATCAATTGACTGTGTATAACACACATCTATATATAACATACACTCCTTCCATGGTCCTTTTAGAATTTGATCTTAACAGTATCATAAAAACTTTATTATCTTGTGTATAATACTAGTACAAAAAAGATGAAAAATGGAAGAATGTTTCGATAGGACATGAATACCCTCGCTTCAAGCTAAAGTAATCAGGGGCATAACTCCATAAGACATGAATACCCTCGCTTCAAGCTAAAGTAATCAGAGGCATAACTCCATAGGACATGAATACCCTCGATTCAAGCTAAAGTAATCAGGGGAATAACTCCATAGGACATGAATACCCTCGCTTCAAGTTAAAGTAATCAGGGGCATAACTACAGAACAGAAAAAGTTGCAAAGTCCAAAATCAAACTTAACCTTCCTTTTATAGTCCATCATGTTGTGTATAAATTTCATTGATTTGACTTAAAGAAGGGGAACTTAGTTTATTGAGCGGAAACCAAATGTGGTATGTTGACAGACTGACGGACGAACATCCAGACGTACACACAGACATTAGTAAAACTTAATGTAGCAGACGCCTAGCAGCATACATAATGTGTATCATACAAAACTAAATACAGTAATTAACACATAATTCAGAACAAACCATGGCTAAATTTAAATGTTGTTAACAATGGCGACAAAACTCCATGGTATCAAGAAAAATAAAGTACAATGAATATATATAATGAAATGATTTTTAATATTTTCATAATCTGAATTACATTTCAAGCACATAAAAATAATACACATGATCTTTTTTTAATGGTTCATTGTACATGGTGAATCAACACATGATGGGGTCCAGTTTTAGAATTTCTCAAGTAGATATTGTATGGTATGTAAAAGTGGTCAATTAAACTAAGAAAATGTCTATATTTTAAAGACAACAATCTCTTCTAACTACAAAGCAAATCTTTTACATAAACTGTATAAATTATCTTAAATTCATTATTGACTTATTCTCATTTACTTCACAAATTTTAAAAATAGGATTACCATTGATAGGCAAGTTTGTGATGATTTATTTTCGCATAATAAACTTCTACCTGTTATAGTACTGGTGTTAGGGTTATGGTGTTTAACGCCACTTTCAACAATATTTCAGCTATATCGTGGTGATCCGTTTTACTGGTGGTTGAAACCAGAGTAAAAAACCAGAGTACCCGGAGCCCAAGAGGAGATGTTGCTAAGAGGAAAAAGGGGGGTTCAGATCAGTCTATTGAAATATAAAATAATCTAACATTGTTTACTTCAAAAATGAACAGTACACACCTTCTGTAAAAATAAGAAACATCTTATTCTTCAATTCATTGCATAGTTAATAAACAATCCATTCTAACAATATATATATACTGAAGGGAAAAAGAAACGCAGGGTCAACATTTTAGGTGATTTAATATTATTTATTCGAATGTTTTTTTCAATATTAATTTATAAGGATAAAACCACAAATTTAATCAACAAGCTTTTAAAATTTCATTAGATTTTGATCAATATATTATCCCACTCTTCCAACAAGGCAGCCCTTAATTGGTCGGGAGTAGCGGGGGCATTCCGACGCCCCCTATCTCCTGTCCATTTCGTCCCACAGATGTTCGATTGGGGACAAATCTGGACTGTACGGAGGCCAATCGAGTGGGTTAATGTTATGATTGGCGAGAAAATCTTGACAAACTCTGGCTACATGGGGCCGGGCAGTATCCTGCTGAAAAATTAAGTGATGCTGTTGCACAAATGGAACTGCAACCGGCCGGAAGATTTCATCCCTATATCTTACGCCTGTTAAATTACCGGCTATCACAATCAACGGCGACTTTAACCCGTGAGATATCCCTCCCCAGACCATAAGCGAGCCACCCCCAAACATATCCCTCTCAAGAACGCAAGCGTTGGCGAAGCGTTCCCCACGACGTCGGTATACACGACGTCGACCGTCCGAACGAAAAAGAGTGAACCGCGACTCATCTGTGAAAAAGACCCGTCTCCATTGCCTCATTGGAAATTGTCTGGGACCATGTGCCGCCAACCAAGCCATACGACGCGTGCAACGTGCACGAGTGAGAGGAAAACCAATGTAAGGTTGACGAGCTCGCAGACCAAACTCGCGAAATCGGTTTCTCACAGTTTTTGGTGAATGTGGCGATTATGATTGCCTACCGTAGTTAAAGCGTTTCAGTGACAGTAACGTGGCGATTACGCAGGTGGGCAAGACGAATAGCCCTGTCTTGACGTGGCGTCGTTACGCGCGGACGTCCCCGTCGCGGACGGTCAGCAACCCGTTCCAGTATCTCTCAGACGAAGGACAAGACGCTGTATGGTGGAAACATTCACACCAAATTACAAAGCAACTTCTTGTTGCCTTTGACCTTGCATTAGCAATACAATAGCCTGACCCCTCTGAACTTCCGTCAGCCGTGACATGATTACAAGAGATTCAAATTAACTTTAAATAGTGGAAAGCGATATGTATACCTCAAGAGTATAAAGTGGTATGACACGATGTGTTGATGAACTTGTTATCATTATTCTGTACGTGTTATTTGCTTTTTATCACTTTCTCTATGTCACATGATACCTTTCACGGTTGAGTAACTTTAGACACCGATTTTAGTGCACACTGACCAAGCCACTCGTCTGCCCAGTTTTCATAATTTTATGCCACGAAGTTAAAAAAATAGGAGTATATTATGTTACCCTGCGTTTCTTTTTCCCTTTAGTATATAATAAAATTACAACGCGTTAAGAAACTGTTTGTGTAACATGATTTTGTTCGAGTAAATTATTAAAACGAGGGTTCGTGTTTGTTTAATGTTCATCTTGGTCGCCTGACAACGTTTGTGATTCAAGAAGTTTTAATTTTTTTGACGCTTGAGATACATAATTTTGCTGATTTCTTATGGCAATTTCTACTATCCTTTTTTGAGTCTTCTGGCAATTTTCAAACAGTTCATCTCGTTTTTTCATGATCTCATGCTGGTCTGTTGACGGATCCAAAGAGGCCAAACCACCAAAGCTGTTAATCTGATCCATTAGGTATTCAGTGGACACCTCTACGTATGTTGACGATATGACATTTACTAAGTTAGTTATTGTACTTATCTGAAATGTTTGGCCGTATATAAGTTCACGAGTCACATCTGATATAAAGTTCTTCTCTCGTTTTTGGTTCGTACCTACTTCTACATATTCAATAAAATTACCAACAGAATTGTGAAATTTAACTATGTCCGATACCATTTGAAAAAACCTGAATAATTCCCCCCATTGTTCGGAAGCCTTCTTGATAGCTATTAATCCTTTAATTAGCGTTTTCCTAATTTCTTCAAAATCTACTTTCTTCATAATAAACTTTTTTAAATCGATAAGCGTCTGTTCCAGTCGGCCATTATTTTCTTTCATGTCTTGAATTACACTTTCCTGTCGTTTTCGCGAGTCTTCTAAAATGTCTTTTGTTACTTCCACCTTTAATTCTGAATTTTTAATTTCAGTCTGTACTAAACTTGATTCTGTACGTTTTCTCTTCTTCTGAACTTGGATTTCTGAAAATGTATTTCTCAGAAACAATGTGGCATCAGACAGAAATAATCTTGATCTTTGATATATATCTTCCGCCTCTATTATTATATTTTGAATTATTTCTGGGTTTTGCTGCATTTCTTTACTACTGTCTATTAAATGTTCACAAACTCGAATTGCATCAGTACACAATTCTATACCTCTTTGAAGAATTGCGGTAAATGCACTACCCCTTTTCATATTATTTAAAATAACATGAATACTCTGTTTTGCGACACGTACTAGATCAACATCTTTCCAGTTTGGTTCCCTTTCTCCTTTGCCTTTACCGGATGTTGATACATCAACAATTGTTTGTATATGTTTGTTTAGTTCACTAGCAAATTTATACACGCCTTTCTTAGCCCTATCTTCAGCAGTTTCCTGGACTGATTGCAACTGATCCGCATCAAATGTTGTCTGTGAGGACGACCCAGTGATCGTGTTCACAATACCAACAAAAACATCGGCAAAAGCCAGACCCAACACTTTTCCCGATGAAGGCATAGATTTCAGCGCTTCTCTAAAATCGTCATGTGCTCTTTGAATGGCGTTATTTATTTCCTGATAACGCTTATCTATTTCTTTCTTTTCATCATTTGCTTGTTTTTCTTCTATTTTTGCTACCTCTATGGCTATTTTCGCTTCCTTTAAACGATTTTCGTACGTATCCTGTGCGCTAGTACTTGCTTTAAGTATTTCTCCTGTTGCTTGCATGAACAGCATAAAACGTTTTTCTACACCGACGGAGAGTTCTAAACATTCATCTGCTATTCTTTTAATGTTCTTTAAATGAATGGGAATTAAGGTGTTTACATCGTCAATAGTCCCTTTCATTAATACTTTAACAATAGACTGGATATGGGCATCAATATTAGTTGTGTGTAATCTAATGCCATTCATGTTCACATGTGCTTCATTAAATGCCTCCCATCCAATGTTGGTCATCTGTACCAATGTAGCACGAAATGATTTAGGGTAGTGTAAATACTGAAATCCATTTGGTGGTGTGTTTTCCTCCAATGAGAAATCAATCTCTGTAGCTATAAGAATTAACTGTCCAAGTAGAGCAATAGATTGCGGGGCAGGTGTCAGAAGTTGCTCCCATCTGGCATAGGGTGCCAAAGTCGTTTCAGCCTTTTCCATTGCTTCTTGTTTGAAATTCATGGATTCGTCATTTTTGCAAATTTTCTCCGCTTCCTTTCCAGCATGTATCACGTGACAACTACAATAATAACATGAATAATATAATTCAAAACATACAGTGTAGATGGAATATTGTAATAATAATTCACTCTTGTCCGAATATTTGACCTAGTTGTGATGTGATATATATTTAACTCCGCTACATTTTTGTGCATGTTCTAGGCTAGTATCTGGATTTCCAACGCCAAATGTTGTGGTCTTCAAGTGTGTGGTTGCTCAGTGAGTTAAGGTAAGAGGTGATTGTTTGTTTTGTTGATATAGATGGAATTGTTGATCATCACCCTTTAATCTTTCTTTTCATATTTAGTATATTTCTTCGTACTTTCGAGTTTTACAATATCAGACCCATGTAAAACCAACATTACATATGTTTTCTATTTGTTAGAATTTTTTCATTTGAAAACAAAGACCATTTATTACCCAGATTAGCTTTCAGTTTCATAAAGATACTTATGTGTAGAGTATGCAACAATTAAACTCGTATCAAACTGTTAGTGTTTCACACTCTTCACTGGACCTCACAATAATTTACGATTGCAGTCCTTTTGACTTCTATAAATATCCAGAAAATAATCTTAAAATAAATCCATTTTTCAAAATTTTAACCAATTAACAAAACAAACTGCCCATTGGGTCTCTATGTTAATTATATTTTCTGAAGTATTCAAAAAACTGCACGAAGTGAGTACAAATAGTGTAAAAGCCATCCAATCAAAACAAATGCTTTCAATGAACATATCACTAGTAGTGTACCATGTGACTTTGGACATTTAAATATTAAAGAATTGACCATCAGAGCCTCCAAGAGAAATTTTGCAAGGTGGAACATGACTGCCTTGGGGCCCCGGGGACAGGCTGAGACTTCTCTCAAAATTGAGGATTTGAGGTCCAATAAAACCACTGATAAACTTTCACAAATGCTTTATTCCCCGTGCAGCAGAATGTCCAGATAACGTATACTTTATAGAAAGCAGTGACAAACATAATCAGTTAATACAGCAAGGTGTTACTTGTTTAAGTTGTTTTATAATCAATAAAATCTGGTCTACTGTTATCAAAATAATATCAAATATTTTTTTATAACCCTAACCGATATCTTGTGAAAACTTTCAGGAATCATAAAAGTGACCCAACTTGGGTAGCATTTGCATGTAAAATAGCATAGTAGGATGAGGACAAAAGGTAAAGCAGTATTTAAGGTAACATTCAACATTAAATTCTTTGAAAGTAAATATTTTTAAAAAGTTTAATATTTACCTAGACTATTTACTGAAATGAGCTTTTCTGGGTTTTTTTGCCTGCAAAATTTCTAATAACACTATCAAACTTAATTTCTCTGGCAATGCTTGATTCAATACTCAATCTAGTTAAATCAACAAATCAAGGTTTGAGACATAGTAGACCTTAAAATGTTTTTGATAAATTTGCGTTTTCTAAAAGATCTTTCTGCTGATGCTATTGTAGCTGAAATGGTCAACAATGTTCTCATTATGATGGCCTTCCTGGTTACAATGTAAATGTGAGTGATGATCAACAACCAGAATTCAGAAGTCTAAGTGAATTTTACATAGTTATTTTTCTAAATAAACTAAAAATAGTTGAAAATCCCCCTCCCATAAAATGAAGGAAAAAAGTATAGGACAAAGGCTATGGGGCGCCTCGAAGATTCACGGGCCCCTTCATGGCTCTCCGGATCCCGGTTTAACCCCCTCTCATAGGCCCTGTTGACCATCACCTAATAATGTGTTCAAAGTCACATGGTACAATGAAATACACATTGCTCAAAAGTTGTTACACTATTTGTACTTACTCCATGTTTTTTTTTACACTTAAAAATGTAATTAACATAGAGACCTAATGGAGAACTTTTCTTTTATTAATTGACCAAAACAGTTTGAAATTAATTGTCAGAGTTCATATATATCATATACTAACATACATCTAGAAAACAAATGCCGATTTCTGGAGATTTATAGAAGTCAAACGGACTGTACTTCTAGGAATGTGGCTGATTGGTCTTTTTAGAACATACACCACGAAGTGATCCCATGATATATGGGCAATCTCTTCCATAACTAGAGTTGTCGTTCCTTACGGAGTGTATGACCGATAACTCTGTGGTAAAGACTGTCATATGGGATGTCGTTAGATCTAAGTGGGGGGGAAAAGAATAAGACAAATATCCAATTTCATTTATCAAAGATTGATGTTCAGCAGCTTCTATATTACTAAGGTAAAGAAAAAAATAAATGAATTCCAAAGACAAACATTTTACATGTAATTAAAATCTTACCTGTATATTACAACCACTCCATGTAATACAGTCTTCAGAAACGTTGATAAGTGCATCTTGTCCAAGCTGAAAATAGTAACACTGTGTGGGTGGCAGAATTAAAATACCGCAGATTTTAGACATTTATTACAATGTGCTATGTTGTGGGGTGTGGTCTATGTTAATGGAGTGATGAAAAAATAACACGAAGTGAAAAAGAAATCCCGAGAAATTCGAATCGTACAAAATATATTTTAATCGCCTACGATTTTTGTGTAGTCTGACTGTTTATACTTCGGTTTTGTTTTGTTTAATGGGGGTGGGGTGGGTGGTATTACTGGGATAATTGTGTCATAAATGAGTGAGTGGTTGTTATTTAACCTCAAGCGGGCAATTCAATGCTATATAACGACGAGAACAATACATATATTTTTTTTGTCGTTGAACAATTGTCAAGTAAAATATTAATTAACACTGTTGGTATGAATTGTAGAAACAAATTCTTTTAAGTAGAATGGAGCATACTTTATACATTTGTTAAAATAATATTAAATTATTAATGTTACTATATATTAGCTCAATTCATGGTGCAGTGAGTCAGTTATTATCACTCTACTATTTATCAATTTTACTATGTAATATTTATTAAATTTTATAATGTAATAATTAGTATTATAGTGACCCGGCGAGATTTTGTTATAGACACATATATGATATATAAAAAATGATTACAAAATTCGACTGATGTGATAGGGTAACCTCCCCTGGCTCACTGCAAAATTACTTCAGCTAACTGCATGATATAATTTGTATATATGTTTGTTGTTTATTCTCTCCATCTTGTTGGGAGAGGATTTATATAGGCTAAGCCTGATATCCAATCCCATTGAATATTGATTTATTCAATAAAATATTTTGAATTGAATTGAATTGAATTGAGTTGACGAAAACAAGCTACTATGGATGAAAGAAGATGTCTGTAAATGAGCATGAATGACTACCCCACATTACACAGTACACTTAGACACAAATAAGAGTAATCGTATAGCTCTTTTATGGTGTATATTCGTAACGCAACTTTTACGATACAAACGACATTTCTCTTTCGTCTCCTGTTCTGACAAGGCTATCTGATGTCGTTTAATATCCCGTTCACATTGATGCCATTTTTCATTCGGAATAAGAACATCCGACCTGTATCTGTAATTTAAACATCGAAATTGACATTACATTTGCATTGACACACACTATACTGATATGATAAAGACGGTTATGACCTTGTTTGGCCAATCGGATTGCTCGTAGCATGCAAAGCTGCTTTAAGTAACATTTTGATAATCTCGCAGTCGCCATTTTCATTGGATGGTACATAGGCTCACTCACACGTGACTCCTAATGAGGGTTTCTTCAAGATTCTTTATTTCTCATAAAACCATAATTGAAACTGTGGCACAGAGAATTTGCCAATTTAACATAAATAGTTATTAAGTACATCTGACAAGACAAGATGGTCTGCAAAATTGACTAATAATAATACATTTTTAGAACTAAAATAACATATTTTTTTTGGATGACAGAGATATGTGGTTAACCGGGATGACTAGTATGATATTGTATTGTATAACACGAATGAATTTGCACTAGTTTGTTTTTAATTTGAAATAATTGACAAATTTTAAAGTATTGATTCTGTGTAAAAAATATTTTACTCGGGTATAATTTCCTCTCATTTGCCAAATATTTACATTGAAGAATGCAGTGAAATTCATAACCTACATTTTTTTGTATCTCTTCATCCGTGCATATGTTACACAGTCTATTTCCATGATCAACACCATTCCATCTGTCTGTTTCAGATATCCTACATCACCACATATCAGTACAGGGGAGCAAGAAGTGAGAGATGTGATTTTAATCTGATTGGTGATCACTACGATCGGAGGCGATATTACGACTGGAGTTTTTAAGCTAATTTGTATGTACAAAATTTGCAAAGGGGCAATTTTTGATTGAATGTAACTCCTTCTGGGATTGCTTTTTGGATCTTTATTTCGACATATCAGAAAAAGGGGAGCAATTACAGGTCTAATTTCGATTAGATTGGATATATGATTAAATAGTTACATTTTTAATGATTATCAAATTGTATATTGTAACTACCAGCTTAAATGAGGTCATGGTGTTTTTGCCTAGAGGTGAATTGAATTTAAGTTTTATGCGTTCGTCCTATTTTATAACTATTTTTCTTTAAATGAAACTGATTGGAAATAAGCTTAGTAACCTACATATATAACATTCTGCTTTTTACATAGAAATGTGTGGTATTTTCATGGAATCTCTATTAATAACTCTGTGTTTGGCTGATTGATTGATAGGTTTTTATTTTTAACATAGTATTTCAGATATTCTCATTGGGATGAACATGTTTTTAAGCAATAAATATTACCAGTGGCACAGGGGCGGGCATATGGACCGATATGTCTACAAGGAAGAGGGAACATGATGGACATGGTAGTGAAATATTGCATTGCAATGGCCCATCAAGGATCACTCTAAGCAAACTGTTGTTCATATCTTTAAGAGCGCTACAAATATCTTTAAGGTACAAGGAACGTGGCATGCTTCATACACTGAGCACTGTTACCGTCCTGTCCCAATGATAAATTGTGTATTTGATTTGCCGCGCTCACACGCACTGGACACTAACAATATTAATCCCATCAAGCCAATGGTAAGGGTCAAAGGGGAACAAAAGGAACCAACACCTAAAATGATAACTTTTTTCATTTTAAGTCCGATTTGTGTGATTTTTAAAAATTGAATTCCTCTGAAAAATTCCCTTTAATTGGGTGTTTCCCCACAGATCTGTTGTAGCTTTTATCGTTTCCGAGATATGAGAGGACAAAAAGTCCTATTTTAATATATGACTGTA
>MJUT01048238.1:0-12330 GCA_002080005.1 Gigantidas platifrons | reverse complement strand
CATTTTGTCAATTTCAGAATTTGTAGAGTCAAAATCGGATAGAAAATTATTTCTGATATTTGTATTTCTTTGGCAATGGAAAAAGAAATGAAATTCATCATCAATACTGTTACTTTTGTAAAAATTACAAATTCTAAGATTTCGGGGTACTTTTTTATATCTACCCAATTCGACTTCTAAAATTACTTATAAATATGTGATAATTTTAGATTATCATATACTTACTCAAGATATCTTTAATTTTGCATATGTCATAAATTCGAAATGCAACAAGTCATATCTCCAGGAGGTGTATTAACCTGATAACCTGATCCGTACTACATGGATGGGGTAATATGGATTTTTCAAAATGGCGAACGGAAATTTTGAATTTTGATATAACATGTAACATGTAATATGAAAAATGCTATATAATAATATATGTCATTTTTCATATCACATGTCATATCAACCCCCATTAGCCCCAGGCCTGAGGTCTAATATGGATCGAGGGTTGATATGGCATGCGATATGAAAAATGCCTGGCATTTTTCATATCCCATGTCATATCAACCCGAGACGCCCATATTGGCCAAAGGGCCAAAGGCCTGAGGTCTAATATGGGTCGAGGGTTGATATGGCATGTGATATGAAAAATGCCATATCATAACCTATTTATCATATACTTCAATGCATTTTTCTTCATAATTGTGAGAGCTGATCATTTTCAGAAACCATGTAGCTTGATTTAGGATATGATGCAATAATGTCATATTATATCTACGTTTTTATTAGATGTATATGTATTTAGAGTCATAATCCTTATACAGTTACACTTTTTATACAACAACACAAGATGATTCAATCTTTGGTTCATAAAGGAGTGTCATCATTCGTTGCATAACAAGCATTTTCCAGGTTTTCTTCGCAATCCATTTTGACAGTAACTGACGATGGAAGTAAACAATAATAACGAAAACTAATCGGACCGAAAATATATTTTTGTTTCCAAAAAAGGCAAAATAATTGTGAAAAACTAAATACTCGATTTCATGCAAAATTTCCTGTCGCCATTTTAGCCATGTGTGATACGGCATTATTATTTCATGGGCTATGATATGGACTTACTTTACCCATCTGTATTGCATATGCAAAATTGTACATATCATAAGTAAGTATATGATAATATACATTTATTGCATGCTGGTGAAGGAAATATGAAATTTTTTTCACCCAAGAGTATCATATTCCCCGAGGGCATCGCCCGAAGGGAATATGATACTCGTGGGTGAATAAATTTTCATATTTCCTGTACCCGCATGCTATAAATGTTTTATTATACCGAATGAAACCAAGAAAACACATAAATATGTAAAATACTGCTAGCAAACATATTCTAAGTCCATTGGAACGTTGTCTCAGATATTTTAAAACCACATTGTAGCGGTTGCCTGCAAATGATGCGTTCCGGGTGCCTCTGACGTTTTCCTGGCAAAGAACGATAACTCTGGCGGGAAAACCCGCGAGGCTTCCGAAGTGGTGGAATATGATATTTATGTCACGGAATATGATTTTTGTCCTATGTGATCACGTGTTCTGATTTTTACCCATTGTCCAATCAAATTAATCTATTTATGGTAATTCATATATGAGGTATAATAATATCTATTATCAAGCAACTAGCATGATATGAATATGATATCATGGTTTTCTAGTGTGAAGTTATAATGACACCACCTTACCAAATCCTAGAGAAACACACTATCGTTTATATCTTTTGCTCGAAGGGGGGCAATAAAAGAGAATTCCACTCTTCATGCACATAAAACAACAGTTGCCAGTGTAATTTGAAATTTAGAGCCCAATAACATGAACAATCAAGGAAGTACACCTGAGTTCACTCCCAGTTTTTAGTGGAGTTCTTGTTACTCGATCTTTAGTTTTATATTTATGTTTTGTATATCGTTGTTTGTCCTTTTTCTTTTGGCCATTGTGTTGTCTGTCCTTCTTCGATGTACGGATTCTGATTACCTCTTTGGTATCTTTTGGTCATTGTGTTGTCTGTCCTTCTTCGATGTACAGATTCTGATTACCTCTTTGGTATCTTTTGGTCATTGTGTCGTCTGTCCTTCTTCGATGTACAGATTCTGATTACCTCCCTTTGGTATCTTCATACACTTCTTACACTTAGGACTAACAATAATCAAATTGATCAATGCATGAAGACTGTTTTGAAAACTGGATCTTTAACGTTGTCTAATGACAAAGTCATGTTCTCACAATTTTTTAAAACTCTTGAAGTGTTGTATTATTAAACTGTGTCCGTGACTGCTTGGTTTGTCTCTAGAACATTATATTATAATAAAAAAAATATAATATACATCAGATTGAAAGTTGAACAATTGAAAACTGAAAAAGTTTGTTGTTGTATATTTAGGGAGTAAGTGGTTGTTGCTTATATCCAAGTGAGCAATGTATCATCTACCATAATATCATGGCAAGAATAAGGATAATGTGTCTGAGTAGAATGGCATGCCTGTACTCACTCTACCGTTACAACTAGAGCAATTCTTGGAAAATCATATGATATGGTACACGTTCATCAGGATATACAAATGAACTGTAGACATTTGCCTTTTAATTTTTTGTCAAGTATATAATTTACTGTACTTTTTATTATTTTTAAAAACACACATTATTTTAGGCCAAAATTTCAAATGATCGATTGAGTCTTGCTCTGGAACCTGAAGCTGCCTCCATTCACTGCAGAAGACAGCCTGTTACCATAGCTACACAGGAAGATGGCAATAAAGCTGTTGCTGCAATGCAAAAGGGAGACAAATATGTTGTTTTTGACCAAGGAGGTAAGATCAAATATGTTGATTTAGACCAACAACAAACATGAAAGTCGATAGATGGTTGTCATAAGTATTTTTTCCAGAAAAATTTATATGTCTAGAAACCATTTGAGAAATGTTATGTTTGTATGCACCATGATCCTGTCATTCTCTATCCAGAGTTGTCTTTCCTGCTACGCTCCAACACCTCTGTCAACGCTCATTTTACAAGATTTTTGTAAAATTTAGAAACAGTAAAAAAATGTACTTAAAAATTGTTTTAATTATTGTAAATATCAATAAAGATGAAAATAAATCACTCATTTCAAATCAATTCTCTCTTAAAAATGATATTCCCCCCACTTCTTGGAGAACTATTTTGCAGAGGTTAAAATTAAACGATCACAAATCATTTTTAAGAGAGAATTGATTTGAAATGAGTGATTTATTTTCATCTTTATTGATATTTACAATAATTAAAACAATTTTAAGTACATTTTTTTACTGTTTCTAAATTTTACAAAAATTTTGTAAAATGAGCGTTGACAGAGGTGTTGTAGCTTAGCGGGAACGACAACTCTGGATAGAAAATGTGGTCATGTATGTTGTTTGTAAAGGGAACAGACGATGATGCAACAACAGGTGCTTTTTCATGGGGGTGTTGCGAAGTTAACGGAACAGCCATAAACACCGTTTGTGGAGTACTGACTGTCCCATTTAATTTAATATGACTTTTTAGACATAGTTCAGACTAATATTCCTATAAGATTGAAAGAAAAGAAAACATGATTAATTTCTATTTTTATTACTTTAATAGCTGGCTTACGCGATCAAATAGTGAAATACACTGGAAAACACAGATAGGATATCGAGCATGTGTTAAAAATAATTGTGCTATTTAGAGAATAGTTTTGTTTACAAAGCGAAAGTAGAATGTCATATTAGACTCTTTTTTCAAGGGGAACAACTGAATTTACTGTCGACTTTTTTTTTCAGGGGGTAACAATTGATATTACTGTTGACTTTTCTTTCAGGGGGAACAACTGATATTACAGTTGACTTTTCTTTCAGGGGGAACAACTTATATTACTGTTCACATTTTTTTCAGGGGGAACAACTGATATTACTGTTGATATTTTTTTCAGGGGGGACAACTGATATTACTGTTGACTTTTTTCAGGGGGAACAACTGATATTACTGTTGAAATTTTGTTTCAGGGGGAACAACTGATATTACTGTTGACATTTGTTTTCAGGTGGAACAACTGATATTACTGTTGATAATTTTTCAGGAGGAATAACTAATATTACTGTTCACATTTTTATCCCCCCGCGAAAGCGGTGAGGGGATATAGTAATAGCGGCCGTCTGTCTTGTCCATCCATCACACTTTCTTGTTTACGCGATAACTTGAGTAAACATGGATAGATTTGAATAATTTTTTGCATGTGGCTTGTAATTATCATTATCTTGGATGGGTTCTAACATGGAAATATTTGAAGCAAGGGTTTTTGGGGAAAATCTTAGTTTTTGGTTGAAAAATCACAAATTTTGAGAATTGTGTCTTGTTTACGCGGTAACTTTAGTAAACATGGATAAATTTGAATAATATTTTGCAGGTGGCTTGTAATTATCATTATCTTGGATGGGTTCTAACATGGAAATATTTGAAGCAAGGGTTTTGGGGGAAAATGTTAGTTTTTGGTTGAAAAATCACCAATTTTGAGAATTGTGTCTTGTTTACGTGATTAGTGGAAATGGACAGATTTGAATAATCTTTGCATGTGGCTTGTAAGTATGTTATACATTAAGACTGCAAGGCTGCTTTTTATAAATATATAAAACTAAATATTATGCAAGTGTGGGGGGATACGTTGTGCATTCATGCGCTAGGCGGTTCTTTTATTTTTCAGGGGGAACAACTGATATTATTGTTGACTTTTTTCAGGTGGAACAACTGATATTACTGTTCGACATTTTTTTTCAGGGGGAACAACTGATATCACTGTTGATATTTTTATCAAGGGGAACAACTGATATTACTGTTGACTTTTTTCAGGGGGGAACAACTGATATTACTGTTGACATTGGTTTTCAGGTGGAACAACTGATATTATTGTTGACTATTTACCTGCATCGCCGAAGGCGGAAGCAGGTCTAGGAAACGCTTTCTCCGTCCGTCACAGCAAGGCAGTACTTACTTAGTGTAATCTGTAACTCAAACAGTTTTCAATCAATATTATTCAAACTTTGTACAGTGTTTGTATACATATTGAAGATATGCACCTCCTATTATGGGCTGATTTGACAACTTTTTTCTTTAATTTCCTGTATGTTGAACTTAGTCATTTTTTATCACTATATAACATTGACGGTACCTAGTTGGTGTAATCTAAGACTCTAACCATGTTCAATCAATAGTATTTAAACTTTGCATAGTGTTTGTGTACATATTGAAGATGTGCACCTTCTATTATGGGCAGATTTGACAAATTTTTCCGTATGTTGAACTTAGTAATTTTTTATCACTAAATGATATTGACGTAATCATAGTTGGTGTAATCTAAAACTGCAAGTGTTCAATCAATATTATTCATACTTTGCACAGTGTTTTTAGCTGACCTGACCCGAAGGGTCATGTGAGCTATTGCCATCACTTGGCATCCGTCGTCGTCGTCTGTCGTACGTCGTAAACTTTTTCAAAAATCTTCTCTTCTGAAACTACCAGACCAATTGGAACCAAACTTTGTCTGAATCATCACTAGGGTGTCTACTTTAAAAATTGTGTCCGGTGAAGCTGTGCACTAATCAACAAGGCCGCTGTTACTAAAAATAGAACATATGGTAAAATTGTGCGTTTTTGGTAATAACTCAAAAACCGTTAATGATATCAGAAATCTGACATGGGGTAAAAATGATCAGCACGACAAGATCTAACTACCCTGTAATTTTGAAGAAAATCTGATTACCCATCTTGGAGTTATTGCCCCTTTTTTCATAAAATTTTCTAAATTTTAATACTTTTCGTTTTTTATTTCAAAAACTATAAGAGATAGATGATAAGTTGAAACTGCAAAAATGTTCAGCATGTCAAGATTTACATACCTTGCAATTGTGAAGAAAATCTAATTACCCATCTTGGAGTTATTGCCCTTTTTTCATCAAATTTTCAAAATTTTAATACTTTTCGTTTTTTTTTCTTCAAAAGTATATGAGATAGATGATAAGTTTGAATTGCAAACATGTTCAGCATGATAAGATCTACCGACCCTGCAATTTTGAAGAAAATCTGATTACCCATCTTGGAGTTATAGCCCTTCTTTCATCAATTTTTTTTTTTATTTTAATATTTTTCGTCCTTTATTTCAAAAACTATAAGAGATAGATGTTAAGTTTAAATCTCAAAAATGTGCATCATGTCAAGATCTACCTACACTGCAATTTATAAGTAAATACCATTACCCATTTTGGAGTTATTGCCCTTTTTTCATCAAATTTTTAAAATTTTAATACTTTTCGTCTTATATTTCAAAAACTATAAGAGATAAAGGTTAAGTTTAAATTGCAAAATTATGTAACATGTCGATCTACCTACCCTACAATTTTGAGGTAAATCCCATCACCCATTTTGGAGTTATTGCCCTTTTTTCCATCAAATTTTCAAAATTTTAATACTTTTCGCCCTTTATTTCAAAAACTATAAGAGATAGATGTTAAGTTTAAACTGCAAACATGTTCAGCATACCAACCCTGCAATTTTGAGGTAAATCCCATTAACCATTTTGGAGTTGTTGCCCTTTTTAGCTCACCTGACCCAAAGGGTCATGTGAGCTTTTGTCATCACTTTGCGTCTGTCGTCGTCGTCGTCGGTGTCGTCGTCATCCGTGTCTGTAAACTTTTCATACTTTCTTCTTCTTCTTTGAAACCACTTAACTGATTTGGACCAAATTTGGCAGAAATGTGCATTGGAAGGTCCTCTACTAAATTTGTTATTTTGGTGCAGATCGGAAATCCAACATGGCCGCCAGGGCCAATAATGTGTTCTGATTGGTTGAAACTTTGAAAATCTTCTTGTCAGAAACTACTCAGCCGATGGAATTGTAACATTATAGAAATGATGACTGGATGGTCCTCTACTAAATTTGTTATTTTTGTGTCGATCGCATATCCAAGATGGCTGCCATGACTCGACTTAGTTTTAACATAGAACCCTATGGACATTTTTTTTTTAAATTGTTTCCTGTGAAACCAGTAAGTCAATTTAAAGCAAACGTGGCATGAATGGTCCTTAGGTGGTCAACTTTCAAAATACTGTCATGTGACCCCGACCTCCATCCAAGATGGCCGCCATCAGCGAACATAGTTTTAACATAGGACCCTATGGAAAAAAGTTTTAAATTTTTTTTCCTCTGAAACCAGTAAATCAATTTAAAGCAAACATGGCATGAATGGTCCTTAGGTGGTCAACTTTCAAAATAATGGCCACCATCAGCAAACATAGTTTTAACATAGGACCGTATGGGAAAAATGTTGAATTTTTTTTTCCTCTGAAACCAGTAAGCCAATTTAAATCAAACATGGCATGAATGGTCCTTAGGTGGTAAACTTTTAAAATTATGTCCTATGACCCCGACCTCCATCCAAGATGGCCGCCGTCAGCAAACATAGTTTTAACATAGGACCCTATGGGAAAAATGTTAAAAAAATTTTCCCTCTGAAACCAGTTAGCCAATTTAAAGCAAACATGGCATGAATGGTACTTAAATGGTCAACTTTCAAAGTTATATCCAGTGACCCAGACCTCCATCCAAGATGGCCACCATCAGCGGACCATTGGACTGTATGGGAATTTCATTGAAAAACCTTTTTGTGAGAAACTACTCAACAAATTGAATATTTTGTATTATATGAATGTTACTTGGATGGTTCTACACCTGATCTATTATTTTGGTGCAGATTGGAAATTCAAGGTGACCTCCATTGACGGATGAAGTTTAACATACTGGTAGGTCCTTTACCAGAATTGTAATTTTGGTGCTGATCGGTAATTAAACATGGCTGCCAGGGGTAGATAATGTTTTCTGATTCGTCAATCTTTAAAAATCTTCTGGTCAGAAACTACTGATTCAATTGAATTTGTTTTCTGGTGTGAATGATCTATGGATGGTCCTCTACCTAAATTGTAAATTTGGTTCCGATTGGAAATTCAAGATGGCCACCATAGACGAACAAAGTTTAACATAGAAGCCTACAAGACCCAATGGGAATTTGTACTGAGTTGTTCTTCTCAGAAAGTACCAAGCCAGTTGACTTGATTTGTTCTATGCTGCTCCTATCTGCAAACAGAAAGACTTGAAAAATATGCTTGTTGATAACCTTATTCAAGAATTAAAACTTAAGCAGTCTAATATACTTACCATGGGAGATTTTAATTTTGACTTTAGCTGTTCAGAATTTATGGAGCACACATTCAATAGTAAGCAAATTGTGTCTTAAGTCGCAAGAAAATATGAATCTTTGTTAGACTTCACATTCCTAAGGATTTACCCTTCCAATTATTACCAGGTGAGCGATGACAGGCTATCCAGAGCCTCTAGTTTCATCAAATTTTCAAAATTTTAATACTTTTCGTTTTTAAACGATCGAATCGTTTAATGCTAGCGCGCGTGTAAACCGGAAGACACTGCTTTACACAACATGTGTCGCAACCTTCCGCCCAGACAAAACTATAGTCCATATAGAGTCAATTGTAAGAGGGCGAGTAACTTAAATATCAGAAAGAGCATGCATACAACATTCATATATTATAAATCCCCCTCAATATCGGGTACTTGTATGCACGTTTGCTCATCTATCAGTATTTCTTTGTTGCAACGCGGATTTTGCGGATGGATATTTCAATATCTAGAAATTGATATTGTGTTTGCAGCGCCCGCCCTTGTCCGAGTGACGCCCTGCCCTTTGTGACTAACGTGGATGTCTTTTTCGTAAACACAAGTGCCCTTTTTATATGTGTTTTCATTTTTGTCGCTTATATGTCGCCAGTTTGGTTCACGTTTCGAACAACTGTTTCATGTTTACATTGTAGTGCCCCCTATCTAATTTGAATATGTCAAAGTTAAATTTAGAACATTAACTAATGTAACATATATCGATCGATTTTCGAATTAGAATTCTCGGTAATTATAAAAATTTGAACTTTGAAATTCATATCATTCACAATGCCTTCCCGGAAAAGACGTTTGAAAGAAAGTGGCAAAGGAAAACAAAAGTTTGACATCGTATTTTTCAACTTCGTAAGTCGATATAAAAAATGAGTTATTTCCCATTTACATTATTTTATTATCAAAACACAATAAAACCACTTAAGTTTAATCTGAAATAAAAACCTGTCTACTTAAACTGAAACAAAGACAATATTTAGCAACAACCAGTTCTATACATTACCTGTAGTAATAACTCACATGCGTAAATAGACATCCATTACAATACAGATATTTTGAAAAACTTTACAACATTGGTATAAAAAAAATTTAAGATCAATTATATCAAATTTTGTTCTACTTTGGATTGAATGAAGTTCATATTTTTCTAGGCAACAATCTTTATTTTTTGTAGTAAATGAACCACAGATTAACCCATTAAATAGAAAATTAACTGATTCAGACCCCCCTGACACTCTAGAAAAAGACATAGTGGTCACAAAGTGGGCTTTGATAACAATTGGAAGTTAAATCGACCATGGCTTGAGTGTGTTGAAAATAGTATGAAGTATTTCTTGTGTACCAGACACAATATGAAAAATGTATGGGCTACAACAGGATGTGTGTCACTTAGACTAGATAAAATTAAAGAGCACGAATCAAGTACTGACCATATTAACTCGGTAGCTATAGAAGCTCTGCGCATTAAAGTGCCCTTTTTCAGCCAACGTTTACGCATAAAAGTGCCCTTTTCAGAAGTAGAACCCTACCCTTTTGAAATCCTAGCTAGAACACTGGTTTACTATGTAAGAGACTTTGATTTTCGTACAACAAAAAATGTGTATGGATATTTCAGCAAGTGTACAAAAATTGTACCTTTCTACTTTTGTCCTGTTCCGAAATGTGTGTTTTCTGTTTTTAATTTTAGAATAAATTTTAAAACATATAGTCTATTTATATCCTACGCTGCTGGGGTTACAATTCAACTGGTTTGTCAGTGTCGTTAGTTCTCGACCATCGTAGTTTTGTTCAGGATTGGGAACCAGTGCTTTAGACAACACATGTTCTAATGTTTGACGTACTATCTAATGTCTAGAAAATCCCAAAGAGGTTTTGACCTGTTAACCTTGACTCACTGCTGACGTATTTATGTCAACAATACATTCTTTTAAAGTATGTTCCACCTAAAAATAAGCATGAAATGAAAGTATCGATGTAGGGCAACCGGCAAACAAACTTGGACACAAATAATGAAAAAAAAACCTGTATAATACTCCAGTAGGTGTCCGTAAATGGATGAGGGAATCCCGGGAACTGAATGTTGATGTTGGCTTCAAAACAAAAAAGATAAAAATGGAAAGGACACGGATGTTGTCTTCGGAAGGCCATATATATATACAATGTATATCATTGGATAAAAGTTCATCGTCAGATCTATTAATAAGTGTTGTAAATTTTTTCAAGAGTCACATTCCCCTTCCGCGAAAAAGACCCCATATAGAAAAATATTTCCCATTTCCAAGGTATAAAATTAAACCCACAAATGCACTATATTTCACTTTGACTGTCACATTGATTTGCTTGCCCCTTCAAAACAGATGGGGGCCCGGGTGGCTCAATGAGTTAGGTCGCTGGATCTAACAACTCATACAAGCCTATCACCAATACGGCGTGGGTTCGCGCCTGGCTTTGTAAATTACAAAAAAGGGTGCACTCGACTCGCAACCGCAAGTGATAAAGTTTACCAGTTGCTTGCACATGGTCGGTGGTTCTCTCCGGGTACTCCGGCTTCCTCCACCACTAAAACTGGTCGCCATGATATAGCTTAAATATTGTTGAAAGTGGCGTTAAACACCAAAAATCAATCAAATCAAATCAAAACAGATGTAGTGTCTGGTAAACAGTTGATGGGAAATAAAATAATAATGTAATAGAATGTAAAACTGGGTTGTTGCATGTTATAGTAGTAGCTCCTACACCAACTGTTCTTTCCATTTTTGGCACTATTCAATAATTATATTAGTAGTTCCCCCTATATGTGAATAACATATTGATGTCTCTGGAGTTTGCTCTCAATTTACTATTTCAAAGTTTGACATCTTTTTCTAGAAGTATACTGATATTTTGCAATTGTGCATAGCATACAAAAAATCTACATGCAAGCATGTTCGATCGATTAACATCACCTTTGGTGCTTTCATTTATTTCAAATACTATAAGAGATAGATGATAAGTTGAAACTGCAAAAATGTGCAGCATATCAAGATCTGCATACCCTGCCATTTTGAAGTAAATCCCATTACCCATTTTGGAGTTATTGCCCTTTTTTTCATCAAATTTTCAAAATTTTAATACTTTTCGCTCTTTATTTCAAAAACTATAAGAGATAGATGATAAGTTGAAACTGCAAAAATGTTCAGCATGTCAAGATCTACCAACCCTGCAATTTTGAAGAAAATCTCATTACCCATCTTGGAGTTATTGCCCTTTTTTCATCAAATTTTAAAAATTTTAATACTTTTCGTTTTTTATTTCAAAAACTATAAGAGATAAATGATAAGTTTGAATTGCAAACATGTTCAGCATGATAAGATCTACCAACCCTGCAATTTTGAAGAAAGTCTGATTACCCATCTTGGAGTTATTGCCCTTTTTTCATCAAATTTTCAAAATTTTAATACTTTTCGTTTTTTATTTAAAAAAATATATGAGATAGATGATAAGTTTGAATTGCAAACATGTTCAGCATGATAAGATCTACCAACACTGTAATATGGAGGAAAATCTGATTACCCATCTTGGAATTATTGCCCTTTTTTCATCAAATTTTCAAAATTTTAATACTTTTCGCTCTTTATTTTAAAAATTATAAGAGATAGATGATAAGTTGAAACTGCAAAAATGTTCAGCATGTCAAGATCTACATACCCTGCAATTGTGAAGAAAATCTGATTACCCATCTTGGAGTTATTGCCCTTTTTTCATCAAATATTCAAAATTTTAATACTTTTCGTTTTTTATTTAAGAGATAGATGATCAGTTGAAACTGCAAAAATGTGCAGCATATCAAGATCTGCATACCCTGCCATTTTGAAGTAAATCCTATTACCCATTTTGGAGTTATTGCCCTTTTTTTTCATCAAATTTTCAAAATTTTAATACTTTTCATTTTTTATTTCAAAAACTATAAGAGATAGATGTTAAGTTTAAACTGCAAACATGTTCAGCATGTCAAGATCTACCAACCCTGCAATTTTGAGGAAAATCTCATTACCTATCTTGGAGTTATTGCCCTTTTTCATCAAATTTTC
>MJUT01048237.1:0-12323 GCA_002080005.1 Gigantidas platifrons | reverse complement strand
GATTATCATATCTTAGAACTTCTCTGTTGTCAATATAATGGACCGGTAGGCGAATCGTCTTTTACTTCAAAAACCATCGGACCTACCGATTACCGGGCCGGCACCTGTATGCTAAGGAACTCCTCGAAAACTTGATCGGATCAAGATTTGATCAATAAAAGGTTTGATAAACTGATCAGGTAACAGGTATTTATGATGGTAAGAACAGTCATATTATTTAGATTTTTAATTATTACTTAATTAAAAATTAAAAAAAGGGGTTGTAAAAGTCAAACGTTCTGTATGCTATTCTTATTAACAAATAGTATTTATTTGAACTACATACTCTTGTGCTATAGCGTTACCCATCTTTATTATGGTATGAAGTTACCAATCTCCTTATTCTTCTTCCAGTTACATGAGTAGATTCTAATGTTAGAGGGTGAAACAATCATATTAATGGTCTGTCATCTGGTCTACATCAACTTATTTCCTATGTTTCACTATATTGTTTTAAATATTATCTATATTTGTTTATGTGGTTGATTTGTTGTCATTATTATATGTGTATTACTTGACGTTGTATGGAGAGGACAATTCCATAAGTTGTGATATTTTTTTTTGTTCAATCCCACTAGCTGTTAAAACATTTATTTGCAATAAATTAATATTAAATCTAACCAATGCATCCCCCCTTTTTTGTTTTAAATATCATCTAACTTTATCAAGCGATCATATGAGGTTCACGTTGGTCAGAGCATATAAAACATACTATTCTTTTTATCAAACGGTGGTAGTTGTATTTGTTTATACATGTATATATACATTGTCTATTTAATGTTAGTTTATGTTTGTTTTGCTATACCCAAAAGGGTTTTATATGCAATAAAGATTATTATATATTATATTTGTTGTCATTATTATATGTGTATTATTTGTATGGAGAGAACAAGTCCATAAGTTGTGATAAGTTGTTCAATCCCACTAGCTGTTTTATTTGCAATGAAAATAATATTAAATCTAACCCATATCCACCCTTTTTCTAACTTTCTGTTTGCATATTTATGTTCAATAAAATATTTATACGGAATTGTCATTTAACAATTAAGGGGAAGGGAACATGTTCTTTTGGGGACACGGAAAGGCCACCACCATACCCTGCAAGATAAATGGTCATTTCCTAAGACTTGCAGCATTATAGATCGGGAGTGAGATTATTCAGTAAAGGAAATACACACAATGAAATCAAAAACCGTTTCTTTGGTCCAACTATAAAATAATAATATTGTGTTGATCATTAATGTAAATACTTTGTGCAGACTGTAAAGGCATGTGTATTCAATATTTTTGTTAAGACAAGAACCATCGTAAGTGATTGATTCCTGTTTACAAGTGTATATTATGTATTACTTAATATATGTCTATGTTCTTCTGCAACATATATAAATCTTTGTCCCGATAATTATTGATACACAGTTAATTTCTGTACACGGAAGTAAAAGCACACTTACTCAATTAAAACCTGACTGTGAACTTACAATACTTCACGATATCAATATTTGCAGGAAACACGAAACATTCTTATTGCATCAAAAGTATTCAAATATACTCAATATTCTTTATTTGCCTCCATTAGTAGATCAAAGTTGCACAAACAATATAACAAATGACAATGTTACAATTAAAACAAATGCAGTTTATAAAGGAATGGAAAAAAAAACACACACACACACACACACACACACACACACACACACACAGAGAGAGAGAGAGAGAGAGAGAGAGAGAGAGAGAGATAATCCAATAATTAACTGTTAATTCAATAATCAAGTAAATTAGACTTTCGACAGCATTCGGGTTCATTGGCAGTTAATTCCATTACAACATCTGTATACGTAGGTAACACATAGTAATTGAAATCTGGCCATATTAGCATTGTCAAATTCAAAATCAGTGTCGCACGATAGTAAGATGAAACATAGTTCGTCATCAGATTTACATCACAGAAAAGCACTGAATGTTATAGGATCCAAACTTATAATTTCAGTCCAAAATTTATCGTGAATGTCTGATAAATAATCGCATGATGTTGTGGCGTGAGTACACATGGTCATTGAAAAATTTACCACACTTGTCACATAGAAAGTTATTAGTGGTATTACGTATTAAGCAGCACAGTGATACGATATAGTGCGCTTGTTTGTGGAGATGTGGATGACTTAAAGCGACTGTCCAAGCCTGATGAGGTTGGTATACTTGATATATACTCCTGAATCTGTCAAATTCATCATCGTCATGAAGTCGTTGTATCCACTCACTAAGTTCGTACTTACGAATGGTATCATACACTAAATGTTTCCAAGTCCGCATCGATGGAAATGTCCCATTCGATAGAAATACGTCTACAAATTCCATAAGATTATATTTTTGAAAAAGTTTCACACAGTCATTTGTAAATCCAAGTGTTTTGTGGTTATTTGCTGAATGGTTTATAACAAAAAGTCTTCGTATTAGAATACGAAATGATATGGCTGCCTGTAGTAAATTACAGATTCTCCCAACGAATAGAAGTTTTCTTTCACTAATGAATGCATTGATTGTGTACCATCCGATTAGTGATAGACACATATCGCTTCTAGTAAGTTTTGGAAGTCCTTGAATAGTTTTACATATGTAACGATGGGTCCTTCTGACATGGGCATTTCTGTCTTACTTAGTTCACCCCATAACTCACATCCATATAAGGCCTTGGGGTAGCAAACTTGACGAATTATTTTTGCACATACGAGGGGGTTTAAGACCGCTGGATGAACACCAGTGCGTAACATGGACATTACAGTACCTCTGAGTGATCTACAAGCATTCAATGTACGTTCCATAGTCTTTAATGATGTGTCCAATACAATACCGACGTGTTTAGCACTGGATACTTGGGTAATAGGTTCATTATACAAAATAACATTTTGTCCTATAGAATGTTTTCCAAACTGCAATAACTTACTTTTTCCTGGTGAAAACGAAAAACTCCATGATTTGCTGCAACGTTCGCATATTGCGACCATTTCTTGAGCAGATTCACGGTTAGTTGCGATAATAGAAATATCATCTGCTTGGACAGGTGAGCTTGCATTTAAGTCGTACAAGTAGGCACCTTTGTTGCATAATACGAGTTCGTTTATTAAATCATTAATTAATATGAGATACAATTTTGCTGACAATGCGCTTCTTTTTCGCACACCACGATTCAGTTTAAACCACTTTGATAATATTCCGTTACATAGGACCGAACTACTTAAGTTATTATGCATGTTGTCGAGCAATAGCCATAGCTTTCCAGCTGCACCATAATAGAACAATTTGATGCGAAGACCGTCATGAGGAACAGAGTCAAACGCTTTCGTGCTGTCAAGTAGGATTATTATTATTGTTCCGTTTTTTTCGACATGATGTATTGTTACTTTCTGAAGATTGAATGATGCATTCATACTAGATAAAAGTTTTTGGTAAGCAACTTGTTGAACGTTAGGAAAGTCTTTTCGTATAGAGGCTAGAAGTAAGTCTAGTGTTTTTTCGAAAATTTTGGTTATGCTTGGCACAAGAGAAATACCTCGATATGAGTTTGTGTCCGTTCTTGGTTTATGATCACCTTTGTATAGTAAAATGATGATGCTTTTCTTCCATTCATTCGGAATATACGCAAATTATAGTGATAAGTTAAACAGATAGCATAAGTGTTTGATAAGGAGTTTCCCGCATATTTTATATGTTCATATGAAATATTGTCGTGACCGCAAGCTTTGTTGTTTTTAAGGTGTGTACAAATTTCACTCACATCTGATAGTTTGATTACCATTTCATCGTCGCAACTTCGTTCTTTTACTAGTGTTCGAATAGTAGAAACCCGTTCAGATATTTCATCCTGACGGCCTTTATCACTGTATGTAGACGGCGAAAATACGTTCCGAAAATGGTCATACCATATATTGCTGACATCATTTGGATCGGTAAAACAACTATCCCCTTTCTTTAATGTGTTACAAATAGAAGGTTTTGTTCTTACGTTTATTTATTATAGACCATGCGGACTTCTGATCATAGTCAATATCTTCCTCAATTTGTTTCGCTAATGAACTTTCATATTCATCTAATGCTTTCCTTAAGAATTCACGAAACACTTTTTTTGTCGACTTGTAGCGTTGAAAATAAGGACAGGTTTGGTTATAACAATGGCAATTATTAATCCAGTTAATACGATGGATGCGCATAGAATCACGAAGACTTGTCAGATTATCATTCCAATATGGTTTCACATGGCGCTTGAATTTTTTATAAGGAAGTGTATCGTTCTCTGCCTTTTTAATCGCATCAACAATTTTAGAGTAATATATTTCTATTGCATCGGTGTCATTAACTTGTGGAAATTCTAATGTCCATAAGTTCTGTGATACAGCATAAGAATAAGCTAATGTTTTATGTGTTCTGCGTGCTTTGTCCCATGAAATCGACTGTTCATAATTGCTAACAGGCCATGTCGGGATAACAGATTCTAGTATTAGAGTGCAGAGTACGGGATGGTGATCAGATTGTGTAAAAGAGTGGTTATCCAACACTTCAGCATGAATAACTGTATGTTTCTTCGCATTGTTCATTAAAATATTATCAATACATGTTGAAGGTCCACCATCGTAGGATTGGAAAGTGACGATTGGGCCTTTACAGAATAGTTCCATATTAACTGAGAAAAGGTTATGTTCACCCATTAAAGAACTACGCATCTTTGCTCTGACACATTATTTGTAACTTGGTATCTCGGGCCACCAATTTTGGAGTTAAAGTCACCCATTAAAATAACTGTTCCAATTTCATTATAAACAGATACTAATTCTGAAAGAAGATCAATGTGGTCTCTAAAAGAATCACTAGATTGGGTTATTGCAGGTAGGTATACCGAGAATATAAAGTAGCTTTCGCAACCAGGTATGGACAATTCAATGCCAGTAATCCTTTTGCTGTCAACTTCTATAACAGACACAAACGGATAAATGTCTTTAGACATCAGAAAGGCTACTCCGGATCGATAATTACACGTTATTGCTGTTGGGTTGCCTTTATTTGAACCCTTTCCAATGGATACATAATTATCGTCAATCGTATCGAGAACGTGTAATTGAAATGTTCTCAACCAATGTTCTGACAAAGCACAAATTGATACGTTTGTCTCCCTTAAACATGCCGATAAGTAAGGTATACAGGAAAATATACCTATACAGATCCAACACATTAACGTGAGTTGAGGTTTAGTACCGCTCATGTTTTTGTTCAATGGCATGTTCATTAATAAATTGTTCCCATGGTAACCACGGCTTCATGAAAATTCCTTCCGGCCAAACGTCTGGTTGTTTCAAAAGATGTTCGTCGTCCATATTGACATTTAATTGAGCAGCGCAGTTCCTCTTGAAGGACGATAAAAATATCGTTAAAATGTTACATGTATACTCCGATCCAAGAGAAACTTGCGCATCGAGTCTTCGGATGAACAGCACTTATCAATACTACCAATATAGAATCTACTAATTCGTCTTGTTTATTTCACAACCCCTTTGAAGTAGATTGAAGTTGGATTACACATTGATCTAGGAAAGTGTACAGGAATAGTGGTCCTAGTATCACTAGTCTCGTTGAAAGTTGTAGTTTCAGAAGTGTTTAGTATGTAGTGGTCAGTGTGATTTGTGACAGTTTCAATATTCTTTGTTGGTGCTATAATACTAGTAGGCTTATCAAAAATAAAGTTTGGAATTGATAGAGATGATTGTGTAGACTTTACTAGTTGTGGATGTGTTTCACCTCACAGGACCATGTTCTCTTTCCGTGGTACGTCGGAAATAGCCATGGCGTATGACTTTGTAGCAGGAGTGTTTATTTGATTACAGTTCTTTTCTATGACATTCATACGTTTACGAATTTCAGTTATCGATGCTAAGCACGATTTCACTTTACTTGGGATTTCTTCGACGGTCTACTCCATATCTTTAACACATTCACCGATTACTTGAACACGAGTTTTTAGACTGCAGATACCATTTGCACGAGAGTCGGTAATATTAGTTATACGACTAGCTTCGGAATCAAGACGTGTTTGAAGATCGTGGGCCAGAAGAGATGTACTGTCTGATTTTTTCTTACACTTCTCAATTACGTTCAAGTTATGTTTTGCGCTTTCTTTTATTTCATTGATTGTGGAGTCTGTATTTCGGTTCGCTTTCTTTTGTTCAATGTGACCACGCTTCAATTCAGATTGATGGGTCAATTATTCTTTAATTTGTTTTTCAAGACTGGTGATAGTTTCATTAAATTTTGAGTTTGCGTTTCTGGTCGAATTCAGTTGGTTTTATACATTATTTAAACGTTCTTTCTGCTTGTTGAAATTATAGTCAAGTTTTTCATTTGTTTTATAGAGATTTTCTATTTTATCATTTAATACTGATTGTTCTTTTTCATATTTAACTTTCATCTCAAGCATTGAACTCTCAATTTTGATCAAGGTTTCACGTATACGAGGGGTAGAGGTAACTACTTCAGAGTCTACACATGAATTGTTTCTCGCGAATGATTTCAGATTAAAAACATCCTTTAAATCATCTGAATATTCACCTTGAGATGCCAGGCGTAGAAGGAAACGGTCACGACTTAGTTTACTTATCAATTGCTCACCAGTTTTTGTTTTGGGGTGAATTATAAATCTAACCCATATCTACCCTTTTTCTAACTTTCTGCTTACATATTTATGTTCAATAAAATATCTATACGGAATTGCCATTTAACATTTAAGGGGAAGGGAACATGTTCTTTTGGGGACATGGAAAGGCTACCACCATACCCTGCAAGATAAATGGTCATTTCCTAAGACTTGCAGCATTATAGATCGGGGGTGAGATTATTCAAAGATATGCATTTTCACTATCATCATAAAGAAAATACACACTATGAAATCAAAAACCGCTTCTTTGGTCCAACTATAAAATAATAAGATTGTTTTGATCATTAATGTAAATACTTTGTGCAGACTGTAAAGGCATATGTATTCAACATTTTTGTTAAGACAAGAACCATCGTAAGTGATTGATTCCTGTTTACAAGTGTATATTATTTATTACTTAATAATGTCTATGTTATTCTGCAACACATGTAAATCTTTGTCCCGATAATTATTTATACACAATTAATTTCTGTACACGGAAGTAAAAGCACACTTACTCAATTAAAACCTGACTGTGAACTTACAATACTTCACGATATCAATATTTGCAGGAAGCACGAAAAATTCTTATTGCATCAAAAGTATTCAAATATACTCAATATTTTCATCCTCTAGTTCATTAATAGACCACATTTTTTATGTAATAATGGTAAAAAATAAGCAAATCCGGTGTTATCGAGATTAGCATTAGTGACCATCTCATAACTTGCTGCACCAGAAAAAAAACAAAGAACACACGGAAAACATAGCATGGTTCGTATAATATCACTGAAGAGTTATTTGAAAAAAGAGTGCAACGAAAATACTCAGTCAAATTGACTAGTCGGAACTCTATGTATAAATGTTAACCAGGCAAGTTCTGTAGCATCGTATAAAAATATAAAAAATGAAGCAAAATTCAGATCCATGGATGATGTCAAAAATATCAAATAATATTAGAAAACGTGACACTTAATTACTATCATATACAACATCAGGAAGTAAACATTTATATTTTAAATACTTTAGAATGTGTAATTTAGTACAACGAGATGTATAAAGGCAAAATAACTATATATATATATATGTTCCAGACCATACGCGTATTTGGACCGTACGCGTACGGTCTGCCTAGTTTTAAGAGATTATCGAGACTTCAAAAATATTTTACAGATCAACGTTATTCGAATCTAAAATATATTAAAAATAGTTAATGATCGCAGTTGTACAATTTAGAAATAAGTATAGTTTAATCTATTACAAACTTACATGTCTTGAATTTAGCATGTTCGTAATAAGTGAATTCTGCTCATTCGCAGTTAACAAAATAGTTTGAAATTGAATAAAGTAATCGCCAGTAAACAGAATGTGGGAAGAAACATTTGAAGCATATTTAGGTCGAATACATGTTTGACACAGACGGAGACTTACAGACTGGAACTGAGACCGACTCACAGACAGAAACCGAGACTAACTCGCATACAGAAATCGAGACGGATTCACATACCGATGAACAGACATGTTCACAGACACGAACTGTGACTGACGCACAAATTAAGACTAGCAGTGCCCGCGGGTATTCGATGGTCGACTTAAGCTGCTCAAACTACCGTGTTTTCCATTATGGCTGACGTACACGTACAACCGACCCGAAAACGAAGACGAACTGAAACGACGGAAACATCTTCTGAGACTTACGATGTTACAGATTACATACCTACACAGGATGAACTCATGGCAGTTGATGACTTTATGGTACTGAACGACATTGTAGTTGACCCTACTGACGACAGAAACTGTACCGTGAAAACAGACGACGGACAATTTGCAACTCACGACAGGATAATACAGATGTTGGACAGAAATTATAAAAAATCTGTTGAAAATACGATGAGAAAATACAAGAAAGTGTCAAAGTCTAATGCAAAAATTGAAAAAGGTAGTTTTGTAACCGTAAGAATACCTATTGTTGATATGTCATCTGGTGATCTACCACGATTATTGTGAAGGGTTGATGATATTATTGGTAAAGATGCAAGTTTGTACAAATTATCATGTGAATTTGGTGTGTTAAATTCATGTTATGATATGGGTGATATAGAACTTTTGACACGTAAGGTTGAAACTTCGCATTGGAAAAAAGAAGAAATTTCTCTGCATGCTGCTGCAAAACAAGCAAGTTTTTCTCTTGCAAGAAAAAAATGTAAATGCAAGGGAACATTAATGAACAAAGAAAGTCCGGCGTTCCTTGTAGCAGCAAGTATCACTCTGGGCATGCATGCGAAAATGTGATTCAGGTAGACAATTAAAATTGCATTATAGGTCAAAAACTGTTTACTTTTCATGAGGTGATGGTGTTTTGCTTAAAGTAATAATAATTATGATAAATGTAATTTGTAGAACTCAATAAAAGGTTATGATATAATGTTAGTATTGAAAAAAACCCATATGGTCTAAATACCTTTATGGTTCAGCTCGTACTAGACCGTATGAGTATACTCATACTAGACCGTATGAGTATACTCATACGGTCGGACCGTACGCGTACGGTCGGACCATACGCGTATGGTCGGACCGTACGGGTATACTCATATATATATCTAACAAAATTGAAGAAACAAAAATGCTCCTTCAAAATTAGGGGAACAACTCAAACTTTTTTTTAATATTATGTACGTTTTGATATAAAATAAGTTTAAACCAAAAAAGAAAATGAATTTATATCATATAATATTGCCATCCCCGTTGGAAACTTTATACATTGAACAATGAGTTCAAAGAAAATACTCGATCAAATTGACTAGTTATAAATCTATGTATAAATGCTAACCACGAAATTCTAAGCTGTGTAGCATCGTATAAAGATATAAAAAATTAAGCAAAATTCAGATCCATGGATGATGTCAAAAATATCAAATAATATTAGAAAACGTGATACTTAATTACTATCATACAAACTATCAGGAAGTAAACATTTATATTTGGAGTACTTTGGAAAGTACAACGAGATGTAAAAAAGCAAAATAATTTATACATTAAACAAAATTGAAGAAACAAAAATGCTCCTGAAAAATTATGAGAACACTCAAAACTTTTTTTTAATATTATGTGTTTTGATATAAAATAAGCTTAAACCAAAAAAAAATACATCATATAATATTGTCATCCTCGTGGGAAACCTTATACATTGAACAATGGCTTTTGTTGGTTTTGTAAATTTCATGACGCAGATCCCAGTTTGGTCATGTTATAATTCATATTTGATAATGGTTGACTCCTTCGAAAGGAAGTTTTTTTTTCAGTTACTTGGTTTTCCAATACACGGAAGATTTTATGTTGTTTTTTTTGTTTTTTTTGTTTTGTTTTGTTTTGTTTTTTTTAAGTTTCCGGGTTAACAGTATGGTCAGTCTATCAAACAAGAAAGAACTAAACTGATTACATGTCTTCATTTAAACCGAAGGTAAATATATAATATTATTCCATGTTAAAATACACTACATTACTCTAAATTTGATATTCAAACATAAGCCAAATATATATGCGAGTGAACTTTAGCAATTAAAATGTTTTTTTGTTATTGCAACAGAAGCTTAGACTTTATAAATTGAACATTTAAGCGTTGACATTTAAAACATTTTTGGCTTCGTTTTATTTATAGCACAATATCAACAGTTTTGAAGTAAGTATGAAGATTTGCTGTGACATCTTTTTATAAAATTACAGGTAAGGAAATATGTTTTTTTTTAACAGGAATCGTCTTCCTTGGTGTCAACTAGAGCTTGTTGACAGTATATGTCAAAACGAGGCGTGTACACAGACATAGAAAACAGTATTTATCATTCGGTCATTGACAAATTTGTCATAGGTCACACATTTCAAGCTGAATGGGAAATATTATCACTGGGAAAGAGAAATAATATGAACAAGAAATATAGTTACTGTATTGTATATATATGTCTTTGGGGGTATCTGGTGCCACTACAAGATCATAAACTATGATATAACCCTTAGCCTTCTGTATCACTTCCTACAATAAATGTACTAATTATATATATAGGGTAGACACATATAAGTTGATGTCAACATATGACTGTATGAATATGAACATGAACAGGTTAAAATAAGGAAAAAGAGATAAAATAATGAAGAAATAAAGAAATGTTGTTGAAAATAAATATGTAAACTGAAAGTTTCAAAAAGGGTGATGGTGATTATGTGCCAGGAGTGCCTGTGGTCGCCACATGTAAGTTGTTGCGAACATAAGATTGCATGAATATGGACACGAACAAGTTAAAATAAGGAAAAATAGTTGAAATAATAAATAAATAAATATAGTAAAGCTAAATCGTAGATTTGAATATCAAAATAAGACCACGAGTGACCGAAGTATACATAAGGATTAAACGCGTGTGCGAACTTGCTCCGTCCACGAGTTTAATCTTAAATACGCATTCAGTCACGAGTGGTATTTTTTTATATTCAAAATCTACGATTTAGCTATACTATATTTATTTCTTTAGTAAATGGCTGTGAACATAAGATTGTATGAATATTAGACACGAACAAGTCAAAATAAGGAAGAAGAGATGTAATGATAAAGAATTAAAGATATTGTATTGAATATAGATATGTAAACAGAAAGCAAAAAATTGTGTGTGTGTGTGTGTGTGTGTGTGTGTAGAGGGGGGGTAATTCCATGCCACGAGTGCCTATGATTGGGTCTTAAATTTCCACTTCAAAATATTGATATATCAGGATGTCATATTCTGACAAGTCCATACAGCTTTTTTTTTATTGCCAAGACAAATCCTTTTATAATCATGTCAAAATTAGTAATAAGGTGCACAATTGCTGAGTTGGCATTAACCAAACAATCTCTCACTCACTGAATATATCAAATTGGTGGGAGGGGATGCGTTCTTCTAATTTTATGATAAGGTGCAAAATTGATCTATGTATGTTTATTTTAATCTAATTATATGAATAGGTCAACAATAACTAAAAATATATGTATGTTCTAAATTCATATTGTTTAAACGAACATAAATCATATATATGTTAAACTGCGTTTTTCTTTGCACAGTACACATAACAGAACACACACAATTAATGTATTTTTCTCTCATTTTTAGTTCATTTTAACTATACAAACTAATTGCATTAGGTACTTAAAGGTGTAGTGACCATTATATAAATATTAATGTACATTCTCTTAATTTCAAGTCAATCGCATGTACCTTCCTAAAACAGGTTTTAACATAGAAAAAGCCCTTTGGCTTGTATTCCGGTCCACTGAGGACTGAACTAAATATCTGCAAGTATACATACAATCATATTACAATGTTGTAAATATTGTGAACAGAAATAAGAAAAAAAAGCAAAACAAAAACAAAAAAAACAACAATCTGTTTTCAAATTAAACTTTCTGTGTAAACCGCGTGTGTGTGTTACTGTTCACTGCCCAATCCTCGATCACTTAAATCTCGTAGTGACCGCCAAAACCGCTTTACGCAAACCGCATATCAATACACGAATGGATACTTCGAATATATGTCTGGGTATATGGTTCCTATATTGAGGGCATATATAAAAATAGGAGTGTTTTTAA
>MJUT01048230.1:1182964-1194175 GCA_002080005.1 Gigantidas platifrons | reverse complement strand
TTTTTTTTTTTTTTTTTACACAAAGCTTGCTGAATCCTCCTTTTTGTGTCGTTTTCGTATAGAATCAGTCAATGTTTTCGTTCAATTCCACGATTCGATTTGTGTCATGTGCTTTCTTCATCAACAAACAATTTCGCACATGCGCAAATGCTTTCCCGAATGAATTCACTGTCAGGTCGTATGAATATTGCGCGTGTAAACATTGGATTCTTTACTGGATTCAAGAAAATAAAACAGCGACGTATTTCATTCGTTCTAGCCTATTTACGTATGATATTATAAAAAATTTCAACTGCAATGAGTATAAAACTTTTGTAAAAATTTATATATAAAATAAAATCTGGTAAATTTACACTAAAATCTGTAAAATATGAAAATATAGAATTTTAGAATAATTTAAATAAACAATTATTAAAAAAAAAACAAACAAAAAATATAAGAATAAGTCTGTTAAAATTTAATAACTTAAAAAAAATGATTAAACTTTTGTAAAAATTTATAATATCCTATTTTATTTTCATGATTGATGCTATAATATCTTTAATTTATTTTCATGAAATATGATAAAAAAATAATATCTGTGCTTGTAATATCCTAATTTATTTTCATAAAGTATGATATAAAAATATATATGCTTATGCCATCATATTTTATTTTCATGATTGATGTTAAAATATATGTGCTTATAATAATATCCTAATTATTTTTTTTTATAAAGTTTGATATTAAATATATGTGCTGATATACTGATTTATTGTTTGTTATTTCCATAAAATATGATTTTAAATACTTACTTTATTCACTCAATACCCACACAAAAACAAGATAACCTTATATTCAAAAATAATTGTGGACTTGGGAGTACATTGACATCTCCCCCGATTTTACACTAATTAAACATGTCTAGTCATGTTTAAAATAACAATTAACATATTCAACCTATGCCAACAATCTTTTTTACCTTTTTATATATATTTTTTTAAATGTCGGCATAGGTTGAATGAACCCAAATAGCTGCACAGTGCGTTCCCAGATGGTGAATGGGGATGCCCTCTCGATGAGGGGTTGTCAGGTTATATTGTGAAGGCTTAAACGGTTGACTATAGTGTGTATCGTATTTGGAGAGTGCGTACCCACAGAGATGTATAAAGGGAATATCCTATCGATCATGGGTGGTGACCTGTTCTTGTTTTGGATATTGCTTAAGTATATTATTCACTGAACAATAAGCAATAATCAATCATATATCCATGACGGGAACGACTTATAACCAAACACTCATGTAGGCCTAAAAGGTGGTACTAGCATTACATTGTTACAGGAAATAGGATTTATAATGGTCGATAATTGTGTTTTACAAGTCACCAACGACCAGTATTAACCTGCAGCTGCTGCCAGTTGTCTTTTACATAAATAAGAATTTGTCATTCTCCAAACATAACGAACTTCTACACGCTGTGCACTCACTGCTGGCGAGTTGCGTATTTGATTCGCTCTTTACAACCAGAGGATACACCTTTAGGAAGGATTGTATCACGTACCGGTGACAATAAGTCATATTTCTATACTCTTATCTTTCCTTCGGGGACCAATATACTTACCTATTATTACATGTACGTGATGATATCAGTATTGGCCTAGTTATTAGTCTGAGGGTAGTTGTATTGGCCTGAGGCGAAGCCGAAGGCCAATACAGCTGCCCGAGGACTAATAACTAGGTAAATACGGAAATCATCACGTAATGATATATTTATTAATTAATCATACAATTTTATCTTATAATGAGTATTTATAAAATTGATATATTTATTAATTAACCATAAACTTTTATCTTATAATGGGTATTATAAAATCATAAAACTAAGCCAATATCGGAAAAACTAAGCCAATATCGATATTGGCTTAGTTTTTTTATATTGGCCGAGTTTATGATTTTACATTGTAAAGACAGTTTTGGTTGTATTGACAACAATAGTATAGAGTTAATTAATAATACATTGTATTAGATTACCTGCAACATTTTAAAATTTAGTTAATATTCTATCCTGTAATGTTTACTTTACATCTTTCGTCAGTTAATTTTTATGAAAATCTAAATTCATTTGTAATGTAATATCGCTGTTATATTTGAGGGTTGGTGTTTTACTCACATGTGGAAAGCACTTGCTTGACCACATTATTTCACTAAGAGGGGAGGATTAGGCCCATAAAACGAGTTTAACCCCGTCACTTTTTATAGAAGCGCCTGTACCACACCAGGAAAGTAAGAGATAATGTAACTTTGTGTTGGGGTATCGATTGTGTCTTTTTCTACTATTTTGATATTTGATTTTTGGGATTGTTCTGTCAGTGTAGAATTTTTCGTTTTGCATTCCCTTGAATAATATAATAAAAATATCCACAAAGCATATACGATTTAAAAATGTATAACATTTGCCGGATACCTACATACACGGAGAGAATACCAGCTCGAAATTGTTAAAAAGCAAATACTTTGTCATTTTCGGAAAATAAAGGTTATATTGGCGAATGATAGAGAACGGAAGGAAAGCGATTTATTCATGTTTTCGCACCGACCCCTTATAGATTTTATTTTTCCGCAATGTGTATATCTGTAGTTTTAAAATGTAGAAATCCTACATCAAACAACGTGTCTACTTGTTAATTTTTGACAGCACAGGTGAATAAAGCTTATGTTTATTAGTCAGGTGTTATTCTTCCATTGCATATATGTTCTTATATAACAGTTGTTATCCTATAATTAATATTCTATATCAAGCAATATTTGTAATGGAATAAACTACAAAAGAATATAAAACGGACATTGGTAAGTTATCTGTGGTTTTAGAACTTACCTATGTAAACACCTGTGTCTGTCCCTTTCAATTTTTCTTTCGTAAAACCACCATCTTCCAATGCGGAATAAGTTACTTCTAGAGCTAAACATTGTTGGGGGTCCATCCATCCTGCTTCATAATCACTTATTCCAAAGAATGTGTTATCCCACTTGTCTGAACTACAAATATAGAAGTAATTAAGTCTCCATGGAGTATGACTATCGTAAATAGTATTGTAACTATATCGGGATACATATTGACTATTTACTATGGGGAAAAAAACAGAACCATTTATTCTTGGAATAATTATTATAGGGTTTTAGCCTTTAATATTCATGTAAGTAAAACATTACTTACTCTTTTATCAGACCACTTTTATTAGCACTGGGTTTCCAATCGTCATTCAGATTTGGAATGTTGATGGCCTCAGTATCCCATCTTTCTTTTGGAATAATCTGCACGTGATCTTCCCCATTTTTCAAAACTTTCCAAAAATCATCAATATCATCAGCCCCTGGGAACCTACACGCTATTCCAACGATAGCAATAGCATCTTCTTTCTCCATTACCAATCTACATCTTAATACTCCGTGAAAATGATCTAATTGTTGGACACAATATTTGTGTAAACGATTATATTAATATTATTATATATAAATACACAATGCTTGAATTACAAATATGGCAACTCTTGAAAGAAACCTTTTACGATTCTAGATGACACCATGGCTACATCCAAATATATATATTGCTTACAATGAAGTACCAGATTTTGCCACTAAAATTATCGCCAGATGTTTTTCGACCAATCAGAAGATCACATATGCGCAAGCTTGGTAATACTGGGAATATTTCCTTTTACTTTCTGTTTTGAAAATGAATGTTGACAATACCATTATCTTTGTCTTTCTATTTATTACATGCATATTATATACAGACCTATTTGAAAATAGATTATATTAAATGTGATTTAATCATTAGTATCTCAAATGAATACCTCTTTAAAATACAGGAACGGCAGGAAACAATCATATTTACTTGTAACCGTTTAACATTGATTTAAATTTATGATTGTTTTCATATCCATTCTCTACTAACTAAGTCATTTTACTAATCTAATTATTCACCCAGAAAACACTATAATATATTTGTAATTTAAAGTGATATAGCATGCTTACTTCTATCTTGTCCGCAATACCTGAGCAGGGTAGCCGGACGTTAAACCCTCATATACTACTACTACTTCTATCTTAATCAACTGATTATTCTTTGAGAACACCTCGATTCACATTTTTTTTTTTGCTTTGTTTTGTTTTGTTTTTGTTTTGTTTTATTTGTTCTGGGGCTTTTTTTTTGTCTTTTGTTTTTGTGGGTCCGTTTAGCTCATCTTTTTAGTTTTCTGTGTTTTTATTTTGTTCGGTTTGTCTTCGTTCTGTCTTGTGTCCAATGTTTACCTTAGTTTGTGATTGTCAATTTTTCGCTTTTCTCTCACGTTTAATTCAACATAAGGGTAATAACCAAATTATCGAACACCGAGCAATCTTCCAAAGGGAAATGCAAAACTCATAAGTAAACAAACACACAAAATCAGTCAACAACCGGAAAACTGGGAAAACCGCAATGGCCCTGACTTGGTACAGGCATTTCCAAAGAAATGGTGGGTTGAATAAGATTTTACGGCGCCAAACCCCCCGATTGCATTACGGTTAAAAGGTTCCGGTTGTCACTATAACAGCATTTTTAAGAATACTGTGACAAAATAGGTATAATAGTAGTCAACACAGTACTTTATGAAAATACATCGTTTATTGTCGTCTCAGCAGAACGACTTAACGAAACGGTCATCTTCTTACACAATTTGATTTGATGAATGACGTCATGTCTAAACCACGATTACTTAATCCTTATCTTTATACATTTTCCATATTTACTTTATGAAAATCCATCGTTTATTATCGTCTCTGCAGAGACTAATAGGTTCTTACACGAGTCCCTATTGAAGATCTGGGATTTCTTCCACGATTGTGAGATATTCCGTCTTTTCACGAGTGGAGCGTAGCGGAACGAGTGGAAAGACGCTGAATTTCTCTCACGAGTGGAAGAAATTAGCAAATGTAATGTCATTTCTGGATATGGTTCTAAAATCCAATATAAAAATCGTAAGAAGAGGTACAGCTTGGTACAGACACTTCAATAAAAAAAAAGTGTCTGATCTAAAATAGTTTGATGAGCCCGAACTTCCCCTCTTAGTGAAATGATACGGTCAAGTAAGTTGTCCACATGTGAGTAAAATCAGAAAACAGGTTAGATGACTGAATAAAACATAATTATACCTTTAAAAATAATGTTGCCTGCCGAATAGGGAACTGGGTATTGCCAGGAATTATATTTGACAATTTGAAAGATCTGATATATGTCTAATTTTATCATACCTAAATATTCTCACTCGCATATATTTATAGTTGAACTTTTCAGTTCCTAAATAGTGTAAAACAGACTTACGTCAATTTCACTTCGACTTAGGTGAGTCACTGACATTAACCGAGTTTCGCTGTCCTTTTTAGACCCTTTCGTTTATTTGCTGCCAAAGATTTTAAGATTATTTGGCTTCCCAGTATTTTGAATATGAGGATTCATTATAAATGTTAATCCAAAAGCGCGTTGTGCGCACTAAATTAGATATCTCCAAGTTTTTTTTAATATCAATATCACTAGTTCGATACCTCGGCTGGTGGACTACGATGACAAGTACGACAATTGAGAGTATTTAACATATATACCATACATAGCAATTGATGGTTTTGCCTTGATGCTTTGTAAAATGGGGTGGTGGTCAACAATAATTACTTTATATCATTCTTCTTTATTTGTGCTGTATTTTGGGAAGGGGGAATACTCTTCCATCTATTTTTTTTAGTAGTAGTCAATTTATGTATAATTTGTTTATTGTTGAACGTTCTCATTATTTGTCATTGGACATAAAGCAATCAATTTGTATTTTTGAAGCAAGCTAGATTACTCGGGAAAATCACAACTGTGTCCCTTAAACTTATATTGAATAAACTTCGTGTCTCTTTTAAACTTTGTTGGGTTTTTTGTGTGTGATGTTTTATAGTTGTTATTTAAGTTTAGCTATACGTTAGTTTGAGGTTTTTAGAAAATAACGTTTACCTTATTACATTTTATTAAACGGAAATCTTAGCGTATCTCTCTCAATCTTTCTGTCTGTTCTTAAGCTCGTTCATGCTTACTGTTCTTTTATTGTATTATATTGTGTATTATATTGATAATCTATTACAAATTATTAGTCATTTTGGATAAACCAAACGCATTCTATGTAAATTTTATATATAGATGTTATCTAATAGCAAAGTAGTTGTTTTGCATATTGTCATGTTATATGATATTGACATATTAAGTACATGTAGTTCACAATATATAATTCATTGGGATCAAGCAATAAGTCTTGTCATGAAATCTTATCAATCAGATATAACTTGGTTATCAAGATATATTGATGTTATTTTTTGCTGAGATATGTACTTTTTTCTACTTTGTATGAATTGCTGTGTCAGTTCTATACATATTTTAGAACTCACTGGCATATTTTTTATGCAATACCAAGAAATATGCTGTTGAAATATTATATTTGTTTTTTGCAAACCCCTTATACGAGAACGGATTAATGACATACATAGTCTTCGTTGGCGAGATATCCAGAGCTGTCAACCCGACAGAGGTTATGCCAGTGGGCTTGGTCGAAGCTGAACAACCCCTGATGGGTAGACATTTTAGAGTCTACTTCAAATGTGCCCACTATTCTTTTATTTCTTTTCTACAGGAATAAGCTTCATCACAACACTTATATACAGGAAAACAGTCATACCATGATAACTGACAGTTCGCAAACCTGATCATTTTCTCAAATTCCTAACAAGCAGAAGAGGTAGACATTGTTGCGTGGGCGCATTAGCGACCCACGCCTACAGTATTAGAGAGGTTGGACAGGATGCAATGTAGAATTGGGAATTATGGGAAAGCGCCTCAAAGAAGGGATTTACAATGTAATTAATTAATGATGGACGTGAAAAGGTTTAAATTGTTAGATATATAATTTCCTATGCATAAAACATATAAATGTTAACCTATAATTATTATAAATTCTTTATCTTGCATTACATGTTTTATCAACAGAAACATTGCCTTGCTGACATTTTATTACTCACAGGTTGAACAAGTCTTACAATCTGTAGACAATATTTATTAGCACAAACACATTTACAATAAACTGAATGTTTACAGAAAGTGAAATTTTCATCTATTTTTATTATCTGGCTCGCACCAGAGATGTACATTAAAATATGCGTCATCGCACTCCCCTACTGATAACGTTATACCCTAATGATAGTATGTTGACTAATATTATTGAAATCACGTTACACCCCAGGTCTATTGTTAAAGTACTACACCAGTGCAAGTAAGATAAAATATATATTGATAAATCTTGAATATTAAAAGGATTTGAAAACAAATGCAAAAAACCCGATAAAAATATTCGATGTATTAAGTGCACAGGTGTATTAACATAGGCAATTCACATTTTATTGATTTGTTGAACTCGTTTGTTTCCGTGACCTTCCGAAGCGATACGTCACAACATGTACACATTACTTCGGCCATATTGTAAACAACACCAGAAATACTCACATGTGCACTGGGAAAACAACTTTTCTATATAATTACAATGCCTAGAGGGGATCGAGGAGGAAAGGTCAGAGTTGGTGGAATAAGATGTGTTGCGGCCAACTGTGGAAATACAAATGCTGTCGGATTTTCGTTGCATTATTTCCATAAACAAGACACCCTTCGTCGAAAATGGATCAACTTTGTAAAGGTGAAACGTGCAAATTGGTCAGGCCCTACAGATTTTTCAGCCTTGTGTTCATTTCATTTTTCCATAGATAGTTTCCCATTTAGACATCGATTTGAAATGGAACAAATGGGTAGGAAACCTAAAAAGGTCAAATTGAACGAGGATGCGTTTCCCACTATTCATGCCCTCGCCCTGGCTCCAACTGTAACAGAACAAAGTGAACCTGTAATGACAGCCTCATCTACCCCAAAGCACCAAAGACCGGCGAGTCTCTTGATGTTGTCATCAACAGAGGAGGTAGCATGCTAAAGCTCTCCCCCAAAAAGATCAGAAGGGGTTATTCTAAGAGAGAAGCTGCAAGGGTAAGTTCACTTTAAAAATCCCCATTTTTAAATAATGCAACACGGGGCTAAATCAAATCTGAACAAGCTTCATTTTATTAGTTATATTTAGTTTTTGATGTTTTTTGTTCATCATGTTTACGTTAAATAAAAACAAACTTACTACAAGTGCATCTACAGTAGTCTTAAAAACTTAAAAAGGGGGAGGGGCTTTCATTTAAAGTGTTATCGGGATTAATAAGTCTTAGTATACAACTACAAATAATGATTGTATATCTATATGTTTAATCAACATCAATTATCTTATTTACCTTGCTACAAAATTGACAGTTTTCACTTTTTTTCATTGTTGAACATTTAGATAGTGCACACTTGACTGTGTAGTCAGAGAAGAGACAACATCTTTTAAATAATTTCTTCATTGATATGATGTAAACACGTCTCTTTTATCTATTCGACAGATTATGACTGAACACACAGAAAAACAGAGCTCAACGAAGGACACATCCAGTCATGGAGATACCAGTTTACCTGACTTGATCACAGATTCGCCTGATTTGGCTGATTCTCTTGGCATTGAGCAAGTAATTCCTTTAGACAAAGTATCAGATAAAGCAAAAAATATATTTTATTTTGTGATATGTAGGTAATAGATTGTTTTTTTTATTGCATTCTTAATTACAGTCATCGAATTTAGTGGTAATCCGACAGCCCCATGCTTGTGAAATTGCATGGGGGCCTGCAAAATTTTGCATACAGGCCAATGCATTTTATTGAAAAAATTCTCAAAATCCAGGGTTGGGCCTGCAAGCTTAAAAGTTTATCGTAAAGACTGATTACATCAAAAGCAAATAATCTCATTTTCAGGCTGATGAATTTGAAATACATGATGTGCAGAAGTCAACAACTTCCATCGGATGTCAGATCAACATGAAAGTGAAACAGAGATCTAAGTACTGTCAGGCCAACGTCGGATCTAGATCTGCAAAGCTTGAGCAATCAGTAAATATGAAAACTATAGGTATATTAGCTCTTTGTTTAGGATATGTTGTTTAGAATTAATTTGCTCCTTTCATTTTAGGTCAGGGTTAACTGTAGTGCAGTTTGTATTCTTGTTATCAATAGTTTAGTTTGATAAAACAAAATGTTCATATTATATTGTAAAATAAAATTATGTAGTGAACAGAAAATATTGTATTTTGTTACCGCACAGTTACTATGGGAAAGTATGATGATGCCAGTTTGGCTTAACTGCAATAAAAATAAGAAAGAAAAAACAAACATATAAAATGACAAAGAAACTTTTTTTGTCAGCTAAATCATGGATATTTACCATTGCAATACCTTTGGGGGCTGATATAACAAAATTGAAAAAAAAAAATCAAAACTGAGCAAAAAAACAAGAGTTATCTATCTTGAATTGCAGTATTATTTGTCAATTCATTTTCTCATGACATTTCTCACATTCAGGTATTAAACTGAACCATGCCAAGTAGCAAAAACATGTATATTTAGAAAAAAAAACCAATGACATAATTTTAATATTTTTTTTAATTCTGTGATTTTCTTAAGGAGGCTGAGGACAGTACTTTTAACCAAAATCTACGGCAATTGACAGTGTTTCTATTTATTACTATTATTTAGTTAAGGACACTACAAATCAACAAATAAAAGCGATATGACAGTGAAATAGTGATGAAATTGTCAGTCAATACACAAAAATTGTATTTGTTGCTCACTTAAAAAATAAAATGAGGTTTACATCTAGAAATTTCAAATTCAAAATACCACTAAAATGTACGGACGGTACTATACTTCCAAAATATGGAATTTACCAAAAGCAAAACACAAGGACAAAACTGAATAATAGCATTTCATCTCCATATAACATCCTACCAAAAAACAACGCTTTCAACACCCCTAATGACCATGAAAATTTTGTGCATTACCTCTTTACATGGGGGCTGCCATTAATCAACTGGTATCCTATGTCGAAAAACACGTCAGTACAGGAACGTACCTGTGCCGGTAGCAGCTTATAATCTCAAATCCAATGTACTTTTGCAGAAAGCTTTTACAGAAATGGATCACCATTGTAATTATACTGAAGAATTGTCAGTCATTTTAGTTATACAGTCTATTTTTTTTTAATATCACCATACTGCTCTACTAATAAAAAAGCCAGGGGAACAAATACAGGCTATTGTCCTCAGCCTCCTTCAGAAGATCATAAATAATCTGCATAATCAACTATGTATTTATTTCCAAATAATCTAGCCAATTTGAAACAAAAATAACTATATTGGAACACTAACAGATGTTACAGACTCTATTTAGAAATTTTTAAGCAAGTATACTGTTCATTTCCTGGAATTTGTCCGCAATATCAGAATTCCTTAAAAAATTTACAATAAAATAAAGAAAGATCTCTGTAAGGAGCCCTTATATAATTTTGGAAAGACCGAATCATAGGGAATATAAACATTCCTTCCTACTGCAGGATAGTAACATAAAAATGCATAAAATAATGATTTTAAAGTGCTCGGCCACTTTAAAAAGACTGATAATTACCACTACAGATTAAAAAAAAAAGATTCCTAGTGATCAAAATACAGGAAACATGAAATTTACATGCGAAATTCATTCTCATACTAAATCATCTGATATCACTTGGTAATTTATTAAACTGTTAACTTTAATTTGGTTTGTTATGGTGGCACTCATAGGGAGGTTATTCACAGCAAAATCATGATGTTTACAGCATGCAGTTTAATGATGACCAATTGGGATTTATCACCTCCGATGTTTATGGAAATTTTATACTGATGACAAGACATGGAAGGAGATTCTCATTAAGCAATTAAAACTAAGCATGCGCACCTGCATAATGAAATTTTAGATACTAAGCTTACTCAATCACCCTATAAAATGCTATTGCACAATATATTGGCTATATCTTGAAAATCCAGTGATAAATATGGCAGCTTATAGAAAAAGTAGCAATAAGAACACTCGCACAAAGAAAACACAGTTCAAAAAGGGACATAAATTTACATCAACACTCAAAGAGTCTTACACGGACAATTCCAGTAGTTCTTCTGTGTCTGTTCTACATAGGCTCAGTTCACAGGAATTTACCGATGCTCTATCTGCACAGTCT
>MJUT01048230.1:1133275-1153550 GCA_002080005.1 Gigantidas platifrons | reverse complement strand
ATATATGATGTATGTATGTCTATCCTACACATGATTACATTAGAATGGAGATAACTGTATTGTATTTGAAATTTCACGGCATCAGTTGTCGATTTAATGGTCGCAAATATCCGTTTACTGCCTCCGCTAACGCATCGCCAGTAAACTCAATTTGCGACCATCAAATCTCCAATTGATGCCGTGAAATTTTCAAATACAATACAGTTATCTCTTAATTCTAAAACGTGCCGTCCACACTATACTAAATACATATAGCTTTATATTTGTTTCAAACAAAAATTTTACAATCTCAACAAGTAGTCAAACACGTATGGTGGGTACATCAACTAATCGAAGGGAGGTACATAAGTGTTAAGACTGTCAAAGTTGTGCTTGAACCAGGTACACATGTATGAACCAGGTACACATGTATGAAGCGAATTTAAAGGGAAAATGTTATAGCCGAAAATGAATCCTTATTGTTACTTCCCCGTGTCATGTATGTGGTAGTCTTACGAACCAGTAATGGATATACAGCTATATATGAACTGGACCATCATATTGATAATAATAATACATGGATTCAACTGTCCAAAAATGAAGACTACATGGTATGTGGGTTCATACCCCGGCTGGTACAAAATGTGCATGGAGATATTAACGCATTATTATGATTTCTACAATGGAAAAATCCTGAAAATAATGTCTAACTGTTTAACAATTATATAATGACTCCAACAATAGTTTATTTGATTCATCATGAATAGAAATCTTACAAAGGAACTAAGATAAAAGGAAAGTTATTCTATAAGTTGTGAGAAATACAAATGATCTAACCAGGGCAACTAAAGATCTTGTGTAAAGGGATGAATTGTAAACACTGATTCAGCTTCAAGGAAATAAGTCTTTGAAGTGCTCTAGAAACAATTGTAATAATGACAAACAGAATATTCTAATAGTGATCACTTGAATTAAACCTCGTTTTTTTAGTGGGGATCCTGTTACTGAATTAAGCTCCGTTTTTTTAATGGGGATCCTGTTGCTCAATCTGCTAACAAGGAAGCTACTGAAGCAAGGGGTCCTATTGGTTAAGTTTAAATTCATCACTTCGACAGTTTTACGGTCGCCACCATGACTTGGTTGACTGTTATGAAATCTCTGTCACAAACGACCACGGATATGTTCCATTTGTTGTGAACAATACCCGATCATTTCCTCCTTCGTAACTTATCACCGGGTTTGTAACTAGATTAACACGACGAGTGCCACTAGTGGAGCAGGAACTGTATACCATTCCGGATCATCTGAGTTCACCCCTGGTTTTAGTGGGGTTCCTGTTACTCAATCTTTAGTTTTCTGTGTAGTGTTTTGTAGATCATTGCTTGTCCTGTTATCCGTTTTCGTTGCCATGGTATTATCACCTCCTCTTCGATTTACAAATTCTGATGACTTCATTGGTATCTTCAAACTTACGTATGAGTAGAGAGAATGAAACTGATGAATTTCAACAAGAATGTAATAATTAGAAACAGTAAGATCTCTGTAAACAGACATCAAATATGATGAAAGATGGTGACATTCACAGTATCTACAACAAACAGTAGTCTTGAAAAGAAAAACAACATGAAAGAAAAGAGATGGAAGGACTACATATAGGGCACAGGAGAGATGGAAGGACTACATATAGGGCACAGGAGGTCTTTAATATGGAAGGACTACATATAGGGCACAGGAGGTCTTTAATAATGTCAAGAAATATGTTGATGTAGATCTTGAACCACGATTTGTAGTTTCCATACACGGAAAACAAACAGTGATTGTTAGATCATTTGACAGAGATAGTAAGAGGAAAGTCAGGCAAAGACAAATAATTATAGTATTGGAAGATCTTACAATTTTATCACATGTGGAACAGGAACTGCCCAACCTCCCGGAGCACCTGATTTCACCCCTGTTTTTTTTTTTATATTAGATTCGTGTAGCTCGATCTTAAATTTTCTGTGTAGTAGTTTGCTTGGAGATCGTTGTTTTTTTTTCTTTAGGCCTTGTCTTGTCTGTCCTTTGATTTACGGTTCCTGGTTAGCTATTTGGTATACTTTCTTTATTGGTGTTGTGTGGTCTTTGGCTTTCCGTATCATTGTTTGTCCATTTTTATCTTTTTTTTCCGCCATTATATTTTGTCCTTCGATTCACGACTACTGATTACCAATTTGGTATCTTCAGACTTATCAAAATAATCTACATATATTCACATTTTTAAAATTAAACTAATAAAATTCATGGGTATATGATTTTAAAACTTTAGCAATAGTTTGATATGTCCCGATCTGGTTGGGTGGCCAAATATTTATTCAGTTTTACTATATTTTTTAATTGAGTGTTTAAAATTCTGTAAGGGTGGGAACCGATAACTTAGGTTTATGTTTTAAATAAGATTTCACTATATAGAATATGTTACTCTTACTCAATGTATTTTCGTGTGACCAATTCATTTCACTAAGAGGGGAGGTTTGGGTCCATAAAACTAGTTTAACCCCGCCACTTTTTATTGGTGCGCCTGTACCAAACCAGGAAAGTGTGCGCTTGTATATATATGTGCGATAGTGGTATCAATGTTGGCCTTTTCTACGATTTGCTATTAGATTTTGGAACTGTTCCCACTGTGTGGTACATGTTTTTTTTTCATTGATTACCAATGATTCTCCAAAACCTTTAATACATTCTTTATCTCACCTGCTTGATGAAGATGAGATTATTGACTTTATATTTTATTATTCAGAGCATATACGTTCCTCGTCCAGATTTAACCTTTTCACTTCTAAGGAATGTTTGATAGATCATCATAGTTTGTGTCAATTTGGCTATTTAATTGAACATGAAGGTCAATGTCGTAATCATTTTGTTTACATATCACTTCTGGTCATAAGACTAATGTGTTCAAGATGCCAAAATGTTACTGTTTACGTACAAATAACTCCTTATCATTAAGGTATTACAAATAAAAAAAAAAAAAAACCTAGATGTGTTTAACAGTGTGAACGATAAATTACATCTTGAAAGTATTGCTATAACAAAATATCACACTGTGCATTAGGGTTCGAACATGCATTTTCCGCAGTGCCAGACTTCTTTTTGTTTTCATGGGAAACAAAATTCAGATTATTACTTTCTGGACATGAAATAGGTAGTTTTTCCTCAAAAAAAAAAATGACATACAAATGTATTTATTCCCAACCCCCTCCCCAAAAAACATAGACAGCCTCCCCAACCTTAATATTTTAATGACAGTTCCCTTTAAATCTATGAAGCGTATTATGTATATTTAAAATAAACGGTTAACTGAAGAAAAAAACTGTTTGAAATATAATATTATATCTTTTTTCATCTAAAGTAATATCAAAATCCATCCATTTTTATATGAACAAATATATGGTTGTAAAATTAATGAAGATTTATGACTATGGACTAAAATCTAGTTTCCGAATGAAACGATTCAACTGCGCAAAGCATAGAAGGTCTTGGTGACATATGTGTTTGGTTTACGCAGAAGTAATCATATTTTTTTGCAAATACAAATGTATATAAAATGAAAAAATAAAATATCACTGTCGGAACATTTCAAAAATACAATAACAAAATCATAGAAAAAGACAAAAATAAAATGGTTGTGTTTAATTAGTTAAATATTAGCAAATTGTCTCTACTACCAATCAAAATGTAAACAATTAAGTTTCAGTGCATATAATACGTTCCGCTTAAAATGTAACCAAATTGAAGTGCATGTCGATATTCATTTCAAATATCTTGCTAAATTTTATTTTATTAAAAAATATCAGAAGTTATGAACATAATTAGGAAGATCCACGACATGTGTTTTGTTAAATATTTTTTATTAAGAAATATAAAACACATATGAACATACATAAAAAGATCCACGGTATCATTAGTATATAAAATAATAACCGCATATTTCAATAATAAGACATTCACTAGTAATTTCTTGTATTTATATATTCATGCTTCTCCATTTGCAATGTGGGCTATAGTATATTTAGAAGATAGAGTCGTCTTTATCTTAATTTGTATTGTAGGGGTCATGTTTTTTCAATGTTTTTACATTTACACGTATACTGGTGTCCAACACGACTTCCATGTCAAACGATGTTCGTGTTGCATAACAGTAACATGACGGATGCCACTGGTGGAGCAGGATCAGATCCCGCCTATTTGTGGGGTTCGTTTTGTTCAATTTGTAGTTTAATATGTTGCGTTCTGTAGATAATTGTGTTTTTTTTTCATTTTTCTTTAGACCATTATGCCCTCTGTCATAATGATTACCATTTTTATATCTTCAATGTTTTCTTGATAACTCAGTGATATCATTGGAGGCAGGTGTATGGGTGGAGCATCCGGGCACGCTGCATAGGTCACTGACAAAGTGTATCACTTAATGATTCATTGAGTATGCTTAGCCTAGTGGGCGAGTTGAACTCACAAGCCTTACTAATGATTCAATAAAGACTGATTATAGATGTAGATGGGAATTTAAATACCATATGAATACGCCACGAGGGCCCCTTAGGTATATATTTTACTTGATATATGATTAGTTGTGTAATATCAATATTGTAGAGAGCATTTTTTAACTATGATTCAATAAAGACTGATTATAGATGTAGATGGGAATTTAAATACCATATGAATACGCCACGAGGGTCCCTTAGGTATAGATTTTACTTGATATATGAATAGTTGTGTAATATCAATATTGTAGAGAGCATTTTTTTAACTACACAAGATGTAACTTGGATGGCTTCATGGACGGAGGTTGTGATAGTCAAATATATGATGAATATAGTGCGGCCATTTTACACTAATTCACGTTCATCTCAAACAGATCTAATTAGAGTCACATACACCTATCAATGCCCCTGTACATATAGGAAGGGTAACTCGTCACAATAATTCCGAATATAACATGGAGTTATCGCTAGAATAATTACACACATATATTCCATCCTAAAATAAAAGTATGGTAGTTGGATTCACAGCTTTTAGTTTAAACATATTTTACTTGCTCAAATATGCAAAAAGGATAAGACACAAGTTAAGCAAACTTATGAAGTCTTCTCCTATATACAGTAAGTTACAACATTATTTGATAGAGCATGCATGCATATGAATATGTATTACATTAATATGTGTAAAAAAAACACAGCTGCCTGTACTATTGCTACTTGAGGTTGTGATTTTGAATCCCGCATACATGGCGAGGTGTGCTCGATACAAAATTATGCGAAATATTGTTGGAAGTGGCGTTAAACACAATAACTCCCTAAAAAATACTTAAAGGCATATTGTCTACGATTTTGTTGAAAAATGTTAACTGTCCATAAAAAGCTACCATTAAACAGTTATGCTGCAAAAGATACGATTTGTGTTCTTTTTTTTGACAAAAAAGACCCAAAACTATCATTATCGGAATTATTGTCCAGGATGACAAGAATTCAATTTAAGCCGCCTCTATTCATATGACCTTCTATGTGAACCCGTCTTGAACATGCGCACTGTTTATAAACAATAAATAACATGTCGGAAGAGAAGGTGTCAACGCGCGGAAGAAAGCGGATTTTGACGGATTCGGAGAGAAAGAGGAATAGAAGTGCAATATCTTCAAAATGGAACAAATGCAGGATATAAGTGGGAGATCAGTTGGACCATTGGAACGAACTGAAGGAAGTGCTACGCGTCCAAACGCACGCTGAAGTAGCAAAGATTTTGCTTGATAGGTAAGCCGAGCATGTTGCCTTCTTTTCTCAATCGTTTTTGATATTTTATGAATTTATGATGATGCCTATGATCATTTTCGGTAGATATTATTCAATATATGTAATTTTGCACATAGCAACAGCAAATTATTGTCAATGAGTAGCATAAAACGGTCGTATTTGCGAGGTAAGCAAACAACATCCATGCTGCAGCATCCGGGCTACGTACTAGCATAAAAATAGATAAAAATAGATTTGGTCTCGCTCAGGTCAGTGCATAATTAATTAGGTTCCAGTAACGATGGTAAGCTTTTTTAAATCGAGAAAACAACGTTTCGTAGCGTATTCGCCAATTATTCGGTGTTTAATCTTCATTTTATGAAGGTCAGTACGGAAAACGACAATAATTTTGGGTATGAAAAAATTACGATTTTGGTAGACAATATGCCTTTAAAATATTTTTTTTTATAGAAATTTCAGCTATATCATACGATGGAAGATTATAACTGGAAATCCAGACATAACTATCGCTATTGACCTCGAGGAGGTAAATCAACAGCCTTTATCGTTTTATAGTCATATATAATACATGAAGTATTGTCAACATGATCGTAAATGTATAGCCCGTACTTGTAAACAATCTTGATATCAATGGTTTTCAACGGGTACTATTCCACTTTCCCCTACCAATAAAGCCCTCCGCAACAGTATATAGTGCCAATATTTCTAATAGTATAAAATCTGCTTATCTACAGATACATATCAACGTCAATTAATAAACAAATAACGTCATATGCTTAGTCTAGCCCCAAAGGCAAACCTTTTTGTTTTATTTGAGATAGAATATGTGTCCCTATTGTGAAATTTAGTAATTATGTAAATAATATTCTATTGATAGTAATTGATACTGAAGTAGACAGTTCATGTAAAGTGGCTTAGTATTGTGTTTATTTGTCATATAACAAAAGGAAATATGTTGCATATTTTTCTACCGTATGTAATCTCACAACAGATGTAGTCTGGTTCGATAGCCATTGTTAATTATATGTACTCTAATATACCAGACGTGTATTTTTAAAACGAAAGGATTTCATTGGAAAAGAACAGAAAAATCCACCCGAAACTCACTAATAGCTCAAACTTATTAATGTTGTTGCTGTTATTATTTATTTCACTCATCATGACGTCATAAATGATGAACCATAACCCTGGTGTAGGTTCAAGACGCAGGGTAACCTACTTGTTGGATTGGTAATCTGAACTGCCATCACTGTATTCTCATTCCTATTGATACGAGAGTATCAGAACAATAACTACACACATGTATATTTGGTAAGAAAAAAACCTTTTACCACCCACTGTCATCGTTATTATCGATACCAAAATCAAATAACATGGCTCTCATCAATATGTCAGATTAATTGACAGTTTAAATAATTAGAAATTGGCATTTATGAGATTAAATTGGCGGATAAAACAAACTTCAAAACACCACATCGAAGGGGTGATGGCCGGAGGAAGACAAATATCAAGATACCCGGTAACATACACGACGGATGTCACTAGTGAAGCAGGAACTGCTTACCCTTCCGGAGCACCCGAGTTCACCTCGGGTTTTTAGTGTGGTTCGTGATACTTGATCTTTGGTTTTATGTGTATGTTTTGTAGATCGTTGTTTGTCCTTTTGTTTATTTTCTTTTTGCCATTGTGCTGTCTGTTCTTCTTCGATATACGGATTCTTATTACGTCTTTGATATCTTCAAACTCTTCTTCCTACGAAACTTCAGAAATATATAAACGAGCAAAATGTGATCAAATAAGAACTATCTATGTGTTCCTGGCATGCTGTTGTGACTATTTGTGGCAAACCATGATTCCTTTGGTCTATTTTTTCGTATCCTGTGCAATAGGTTCCTTTGGGAATTCTAAAAAAAAACATGCGATCATGAAGATAATTTACGGAATCTGACTACCTTTGGATTCTTCAAACCTCTTGCAATGCATAAATTGATAAATAATGATAGATGGATCAAATTAGAGAGATGAATGAAATAAAAAGGATCTACATGTGATTTACTGAGAAAATAATTTGTTTTAATCAGGCGTCCGTTGTTTAACTTATCTGGCCGAAATCAATTTCATGTGAAATAAACATAGTGTCCAGGACGACAAGATGAGTAATTATTTGGTGTAAATTGTTTACCATTGTACAGCTCCATGTAGACAAGCTGTTCAAAATATTGACAATCATTCGTGAATGCATAAGATCAACAACAAAAATCCCTAACATAAATTTGACAAATTTTAAGAAAAAGTTTCATTCATATTAGTATCATTTTCGGAGATTTTGTCATCAAAGGGATTAAATATCGTTGCTTAACGTCGGTCTAATTTTTTATTTGATTTTTCCTGCACAACCAGGTCGTATTATTATTCCACACGGAATATGGAAGAGAGGCAAGTCAAAGGCAAGTCCTGACGTAAATAGGGGTAAACAAACTGGGTATCCACAATCAAGTAGCCGCTACAAAACCAATGTTAATTTGTCTTCATAAAGGCAACGCAAAACGCAGACATTTAGGCATGATAAAAACCACTGAAAGGATAAATCTCTTTAATTCAAGTGTTATGGTGCTTAACGCAAATTTCACTAATATTTCAGTCATATTGTGGCGGTCAGTTTTATTGGTGGAGGAAACCTTTTCGTAAGTCATTGACAAACTTTATCACATAATGTTGTATAGAGTACACCTCTCCAGGAGGGAGATTCGAACTCATAACGTTATTGGTGAAAGGCACTGATAACATAGGTAGTTGTAAATTCAACTACCCCACGACGACAGTGTCAGTGGAACGCCATGAGAGATTCACGTATAAAAATTATCACAAAAATGTTCAATTTGTGACGAAGCCTATGTGATCTCTTCCAAAGTCTGTCAATTCCTTATCAAAAACGAGGTGCAAATAATATATGGCATGCCCTAAGTTACGCATACACGTCTGAAGAATATTCCCTCTGGCTTGTCAAACGCCATACACAAGTCTTGCCAATAAATTTGATATCAAAATGCAACTGTGCACATCTTCCCACAAATTGTTCCTTTTGTCGTATGAAGCAGAAAAAAGAATAGAATTTAACCAGGTCCTTGATTTCATATTCCACTAGTCTATGTAGATTTATTTTGGCTTCTTCCAGGTTAATCCTCTGTTGTTGCTGTACTGTATTTTTTAATCATTTTACTTATTCATCTTGTCATGTGTGTTATTATTATTTATGTTATAATATTGAACAAATTCTTTGTACCACTGTACTTACTATGGTGTTTAAGAAATAAAGAATCTTGGCTAAATCAGACTGCTTCATTCACTGGTCAACACTTAGAAATTGAAACTGAGTGTCAGTTAAGAACGAGACTTTACAACAAAATAGATGATTTCAATTTTCGTATTCTGAACTTTGTATGTATTTTTAGCAACATTATATATAACGGGTATATGCAGTTCGTGACTCTCGGTTGTTTCCAGAGCTTGTTGCTCTGATCATGATAGAGGATTATAGTAGACGAGGAAACCTCTGGACTTATTGTTCATCCTAATTAAGTTTGAAGTCGTCATTTCGGGTGCCTTCAATTATTGGCTAACCGTTCCGAATATCTGTCATAGATGACTAAGGAAATAGTCCGTTTTCTCAGTCACTATCCCATCCTCCTTTCCTCGTTTATTACTTATTACCGGATTTTTAAAGCAAATAACACGACGGATGTGACTTGTAGAGCAGGATGTTATTATCATTTAAGACCATCTCACCTGGGTGCAGCCACTTTTTAGTGGGATTCTTGTTCTTCAGTTTTTCTTAGCTTTCCTTACAATATTTTGTATATCATTGTTTGACTTTTCGTTCCCCTTTCTTTCCATTATTGCATAATTGTCTGACCTTCGATTTACGACCTCTGTATGATTACTCCTTTGGTATATTCATACATTTATAGATACATGTACATGCATATTCTGTTAAATTCATTTTATACCTTTCTTAGTTGAAATAGGACGAAACGCTAGCTGATCAATTACTTACTTCATACATATAAATTGGAAAGTTTAACGATCACGATTCCTTATGGGGCAGTAAATATACAAATGGAAAGGGCAAAATGTTGGAGATTGCTTATCTCAGGAAGGTTTATGTCTTTTTTATTTTGGATTTAATGCTTATGTTCATCCGGGATATTGTTCATAAACAGATATATGTCTAGATTCTTCCCTTCTGGTGGATTTGTCGTGACGTAACTGATGGTCATGATAATGTATGTGAAAGGCACCATTTTCTAATTATAATAGAGAACCTTCATTTCAAAAGACAAGATTTAAATTTGATCAAGCTGATCACCCTTTATTTGGAAAATAATATATTTAGACACACAGCTACATGTAATCTCAGTATCGTCTGGGAAAAAGAACAACAGGTGGACTTCTTGACAAAATGTCTTTTCTAAAATGAATCAAGTTTGGAATATTGTGTAAAAACTAAAAGTTAAGATTGTTATAGTGAGTGATTGTTGCTTAAAGTCAATTCAGCAATTTGTCAGCTGTATCATGGCAAGAACAAGTTAATTTTCAATGAGATAATTATGAGTTCGCTTTGTACTAGATCAACACGCTGGGTTGGATTTTTATAGTGCATGGCAATCGACAATTAATTAACAATTAATAATAATTATGTCAAAGATATAATTCTTAGTAAATATTAGCCTATCAATTACACAAAAAAAAATTAAATCGACAACCTCTACTTTTATTTTTAATTTAATCATTATGGGATCAAATCACCATACATGTACTGGCAATTCTATGATATGATACTAATAAAATTACAATGAAGAAAACAACAGTCAATGAAATATACAATTAACAAAGAAATAAAATAACAAAAGTCGGATTGTATGACGGCACTCCATCTATTCAGGTTAACAAGTTAATAGCTGATGGACAAATAATACGATATTGTTCATAAACAGATATATGTCTAGATTCTTCCCTTCTGGTGGATTTGTCGTGACGTAACTGATGGTCATGATAATTTATGTGAAAGGCACCATTTTCTAATTATAATAGAGAACCTTCATTTCAAAAGACAAGATTTAAATTTGATCAAGCTGATCACCCTTTATTTGGAAAATAATATATTTAGACACACAGCTACATGTAATCTCAGTATCGTCTGGTAAAAAGAACAACAGGTGGACTTCTTGACAAAATGTCTTTTCTAAAATGAATAAACTTCAGAATAAAAAAAAAATTAAAAAAACCCTTAAAATGTTTCACGTCATTTATAAATTGGTAAAACTACTTGCTTAAACTTATATTTAATTTCTACTAATATTCACCACATAACAAACGTCACAAAAAGGGGGGTTGCCAGTAATGCCATTTATACTCTTTATAAGATTAATTAGAGAAGACTTTATCTGAAGAAAATGTGTGTGGTAATGATTAATTTCAATAGTTCCTTCAGTTGAACAGATAATTTGTTTTTACGAAAATCGAAAATCTTGACAAATATTGCATTGCGATCGGTACACGTGAGGACTCACAATTAAACATTGAAAGCTGATGAAGCTTCAGCGATTGAATGTTGTTGACTACGACTCATCATTTCTTCTTCTGAATATCCAGGTTCAAAATTATATGCAACTAACCCCATTTCATTAGAATTTCTATCCATTATGACGGAATTCAAAAAATGATACTATTGTTTTGATATACAATTGAACCGGTTAATGGAAATGGATAGCGTGACATCACTAATAAGAGAAAAATAGCAGCCTGCATGTTTTGCGGGAAATTTAAAATCAATAAGATATAAACGTGCTTTAACGTCAACCCTTGTAAAATTTTCATAAAAAACGTCATATTTTCATTTTTTATTAGTTCTAGATTCAGTAAAACCACAAATCAAAAGTTGGTTTCGTTCTCCTTTAAGGACTTGGTGGTAATAATTAACTCCGATTAGAACGATTATATCTAGATGTACTTTTATCATGTTCATAAGAGAATTTCCTTTGTTGATCTAATGTAACTGATTTACATAATTTTTATTGATCATTTTGTTTACTACTTGGAGAAACTCTTCTTTTATATTTATATTCATAATACAGTATAACATAGTGAGAACCCAGGGGGTGTTAAATCGTTCTCAACATATCTTATTTAACAACTGATATGTTTGTTTACTTTTTTCTTAATACATTTTGTACATGTACATGTTTCTCACGGCTTAGTATGTAAATATTTATCAATGAAATTATCTTTGACTTTCCTTTAGATACGGTCTTTTGATTTTAGAAGGCGATTAAAAAAAAAGAACTTCAATATCTTCTTTGTAAGAGTGAGTGATTGTTGTTTAACGCCAATTGAGCAATTTTTCAGCTATACCATGGCGAGAAAGAGTTAGTTTTCAATGAAATGATGATGAGCTCCAGTTTGTACTAGACCAACACGCTTAGCTGGATTTGTATAGTGCTAGTCACTGAAACAACAGTCCGTGGATAGACATGTCTCCCCACTCATAGTCTTTGGTTTGACCCGACCGGGGCTCGAACCCACGATCTACCGCACTCGAGACGAGCACGCTAATTATTACGCCACCGATATGGTGATTTCATTTTTTTCTAGGTAATATAATTCTCACATGGTTATAGAAATTGAGTGCATACAAGTGCTACCTTTAAATCTTCTGTTTTATATAATAAATATATATATATTCTCTCTTTGACTCCTCCACCAATAAAACTCACCGCCACTATATTACTGAAATATTAAACACCACTACTCTAACACCCTCTCTTTGACATTGTTTAATAACTTAAGGTTAATAATCTTTTATTGAACACTTAAATTCTCCATATTACTTTCTTTGTCAATTTAGCTAGAACAATCTTGAAGTTGGACACTGCATGACCTTTCACATTAGTTTAAACATATTTTATTCGAAGAACTGACATAAAATACATGTAACATACAGAGCAAAATCACATAAGGATTCAGAAACAAGCTTAGAGCTTTTTAAAATCTGTCTCCGGAAAAAATTAACAAATATATAATGACCTTTCACATTGAATAGACATTTGCCTTCTACAATGGAATATATTCTAATGAATGCAATCAAGACGATTTTTGAAAGCCTCTGGATGGATAGATATCATGCTTCGTATAACATTTGTTTGTTTGTTTGATAGTGTTTAGCGCCACTTTCAACAATATTTCAGTTTATATCGTGGCGGTCAGTTTTATTGGTGGATGAAACTGTCCAAAGTAACCAGAGAAAACCACCGACCTGTCGCAAGTCACTGACAAACTTTATCACATAACGTTGTACACCTTGCCCTGATCGAGATTCGAACTCACAACATTAGTATAGGAACTGATTGCATATATATGTAGTTATAAATCCAACTATCATACGACCACGGCCACGACGACCCCTTAGCATAATGAACACCGGTCATATAACATTTGATATATTAAGTATACATTTGTGTTTAACCAATAAGCATAAATTATTTTTTGTACGTGTAAATAATATATCACTTTTTGACATTATATATGCATGGTCACAACTAATGTGTACGAAAAGGTAAAAATAAGTAAAAATATTAATGAAACATAGTACAGATACCTTACGTACAAATGTTTATATAACATTGTTAATCTTAAAGTATGTTTTTTCTATTATTGTGTGAAAGAAGAGTGAGTGAGTGATTGTTGTTTAACCCCAATTCACCAATTTTTTTTAGCTATATCATGGCGAGAATAAGTTTATTTTCAATGAGATGATGATGAGGTCCGCTGTGTTCTAGATCAACACGCTGAGTTTGATTTTTTTTTCATAGTGCTAGCTCACTGAAACAATAGTCAACGGATAGACATGTCGCTCCACTCGAACACATTACTCTGATTCCAAACCAGTCTTTGCTCTTTCTCCTTAATGCTTCATGCTTAGCGGGGAAGCATCCAATACCAATTTTATAGTCTTTGGTTTGACCCAACTGGGGCTCGAACTCACGATCTACCACACTCGAGTCAAGCACGATAACCATTATGCCATCAATGCCGGATTTACCATTGCGTAATGCCACTGATGCAGTTAAGATTATAATACCGATGTTTATCTTGAAAGTTACGTTCAGCACAATAACTCAATGTTTACCATATAAAAGATGATCAAGCCATTTTTACTTCGAAAAGTCCATTAAAATAAATATTTTCTGAAACACTCCTTACCTGAAACATAGCATGAAGATTTTCAGCGTAATAAAAATGAAAGAGAAAAAAATAACAACACTTCATTTTAAATCTTTCAAAAGGGTGAAGTATATACAGCCAAACCACTATATAAATTCCACTCAAAGGAACATGAAAATGTGGCCTTTAGCGGCATTTGCCCTTATATACAGGTTAAAAATATATGCACTATTCATTATTGGGAAAAATTAGACTGCCCTATATACAGACAGTGGTCTGTTAGGTAGAGGTGTCCTTTGAAGGCAGATTTGACTAATACCATTTCGTGATTAACAAGCAGAACATAAAGTAAAAGTACACTGAACTTTTTATTATCTGAACGAAAAAGAATCATTTTCCCGCAAGGCAGGAACCATCCTTTGCGTTACATTTTGTGACGCAAAGTAAATAGGTTAGTCAGAGTTCTAAAAGATAATTTGAAAGGTCACAGAAAAATAAGAATAACATCGAAATACAATTACCGCTATTTCTTAATCAGATACAAAAGGATTGGTTTCTAGTTCGAGTTTATAAACGTTGATTAATGAATGATCACGGTTTTCTTTTTAAACATGTATCACGTCTTTGTATTTTTGCCTTTCATAACAGTCATGCGCGACAAATCATATGATATTTACAGGATATTGCAATATTGTTGAAAAGACAGTAACAATAATCACCTGGTATGTTTTATTGGGATTGATTATTTTGTTTATTAAAACGGGAAATTGTTGAATATTAAATTGTATATTTTGTTTTAGGGTGTAATGTAAATCAAAAGTCAAGCTGTTGTCTTCTGATTATAACAAACGGAGGCCTGCCAGCCTTTGATGCAATGGGAGGGAAAAATGACAAGTCCTGTCTGTCAGAGCTAGTATCATTATGTTTATGTTATCTGAATCAGTTGTGATTAATGTTTGGTTCAATTAATTTTAAGTGCCGTCGTACCCGTGATCGTATGGTAGTTAGATTTACAACTAGCTATATGCAATCAGTGCATATCACCACTAAGGTAATGAGTTCGAATACCGCTCATGTGGGGTGCACTCGATACAATATTATGTGATAATGTTTGCCAGTGACTTGCTGCAGGTCGATGTATTTTCCCCTGAGATATAACTGAAATATTGTTGAAAGTGGCGTTAAGCACCAAACCCCAACCAATTACAATAGTTTCAATATTATAATAAAAAAATGAAGAAAAAAATATCACACCGTTAGAACAATGATAAATTCGTACTTGAAGTTATTCTCGACGATAAATCCCGTATTACATTTAATAGCCGTTAATTATACTGGTAGATAATATAAGTTTTGCACAATGTATAAAAAGCTATTGCTGAAATGAAACATTTATTCTGGGTAAATATCCACTTGATACGATTACGACTAATACAAAATTGCGAATAATTATTCATTACTAAGCACTGACATAGTTTTAATTTTTCTCGCATCTGGATCTAAACATGATATTAATTTTGTATCTCTCAATATGTTTTGCTTCATACGAGTTTCCTATTGGCTCTTTTGGATCATGTGACCTGGGATTATTTTTGATAGTATGACCCGTGATTGATCACGGGATAGATATGATTTAGCTATATTGACTCCAAAAACAAAATGGCCACTTTCATCGCTTGACTTTCTAAACGCACGATTTGTCATGTTCAGAACGCGATCATGGGTTCAGTCCAAGTTTTATGAAAAAAAAAATTGGTATTTGATGGTTCTTCAATAAGCTTGCAACATTAAGAGAAAAGAGGTGTAATAAAACCATTAATTACTCTTTGTGAGGTCAATAGCAGAAAATGACGACCCTTGAAATGTGGCTCTCGGTTACCTGAGCTGATCTCGGCCGTTGGCCTTGGTCAGATCAGGTCACATTGAGTCACAGGCCCCAGGTCCACATTTCCTGCTATTGACATCACAAAGAGTAATTAAGTGTATGTGTAAATAAAGTCATATAATGCCTATACGAAAGATTTTATCAGCAACCACTTGTAATGTAAATGTAGTCATCACGTAAAGTGCTATTACTGACGATATTAATATTTAAATTAATATTAAGATATACATATACTAGCGGACTTGTATAGACAGACAATCCAAACATATGAATTTGAATGTTGCAAACTGTAAAAACAAGTTTAAAAAAAAAAATTACTTAATCAGTTGAATCATGATTTTACTGATTGTGTTTGAATCTAACTTTCGACTCGTACGCAGGCGAAAGTTTAACCCACACAGCATGTTCACACGAGAGATCGTGTATCGTGCATCAGATGTAGATGTTCAATTTAGTGCACAAGACGCGTTTCTGGGTTAAAGTTCACCAGATACCCTCAAATTAAGACGATTTGAAAGCCAAAAAAAATTAAAGTCTTAGGAGCAAGAAAACCAACAAGCCAAATCAAGGTGATCTATGACTGACGGAAGGGAACGTTCGTTTTAATAATAATTGTATTATTTAGGAACTGTAAATTTCAACCATAAATATATAGACGTAGATTAAACATGTAGTAAATGAAGGAGACCAGAAACCGATACAAAACTATAATCAGAATAGATACCAGTTTCTGAATTTTTTGATAATTTAAGGTGTTACATCCGAACACCATATTCTACTTCTATGATAAGTTCAACACATTTTCTCGGCTGAGACAGATTTTACTGTAATGAAATACAAAAAACAGCTGCGTGATGAAGTGTATATGACGGACAAAGTAGTTACTAAGATCACATTTGTCATAGCACTTAAAATATACTAAACAACACTCCTGAATCCTAAATAATATATTTTTTATGGTCATACGTTATTTATCAGTGATATAAATGTGTTGATAAGAAAAGTAAAAAAAAAGTTTCCCATGGTTCAAAACGCTTGTAGTATGAGTATGCAAATTGTACATCAATATTGCATGTTCTCAAAGAAATATTAATAAGTTTAAATAATCATAGTTATTTCCCAAAATACATCTGCACAAAAATTATCACAATTTAATGTTATTTTGTTTTGTTTATGTAATATTAATACCATGGTTTTACGAGTTAAATGGTTAAACAATCGAACATGAAGCGCGAGATTGTTGAACCGTTTAACTCGGGAAACCGTGGTATAAATGATTTGCAACATGAAGCCATGTACTAAGTAATATCACATCTAGGTCGTTGATTATTGCATGACTCTATGGGAGTAATAAAAAAACAACCCAGATTTAAAGTGTGCAATATCTCGTATCTGTGGGTATTGCTTCGTAGTTCTTATGCATTCGGTATAATATAATTTACAGTCTGAACACATTGTGAACAGACAAATGACTTTATATCGCTTATCTACACTTGGGTATAGTCCGTTTGACTTCTATAAATCTTCATCCAGATTTTTACACTTCAGAAAATAAAATTAACATAGAGATCTAATGGGTAACTTTTTTAATAATGAACCACAAATTTTGAGATTAATTGTCAGAGTTCGTATATATATCATACATTAATATACATCTAGAAAAAAAAAATTAATTTGAAAATTGGATTTTTAAGAATTTTTTTCTGGAAACTTATAGAAGTCAAACGAACTATAGAGATACCCTCAGCCAACTTTGGCTATCCTGTTCAGGCCTTTTGGTTTCTTGTTCCCAAATTCTCAAAATATTTGGAATTCCAATCTTTTGACTACGAGCACACCTGATTAATGTTATTCCAGAAACGTATCGTGCGAACCAAATTAATCATCTACGTTTTTCATTAATAACATTGCTAAAATTATACAAGCATTATATATCGTATTATAAATTATAGCATAAACATAGCAAGATAATTTAAATAAGAACATAAATATCGAATAAAGTGCGCACAACGCGTTTAAAAAGTCCTTGGAAGATGTGGCGTGCGTGTGTAAATAAACGTTAGAGAATACCGAAGGGACAATCAAAAATGATAATCCAGAGAATCTGCCAACATAGGGTACACAAGACGAAGAGAAACAAAACAAAAACACAACACAATCTGTGTTGGATACCACGATACGCAAACAAATACAAATAACGTAAACAAGACATGCTTCCTCCTACAAACAACAAACGTCAGTCAGCAACACCAGCAAAAACATAGGTAAACATTGCAGATTTGGACTATCCTCTATTTACACCTTGGCTCTCTTGTTCCAAAAAGACTCTTAAAACTATTTTGCTTCCCAATCGTTTGACATGTATACTAAATTAGATATACATGTATTTGTTTTTATAGCAAATCACGAAATAAATAGTAGAAACATTATAAGATTGGTTGGTTTGTTTTTGGTGCTTTACGCCACTTTCAACAATATTTCAGTTATATCGTGGTGGTTAGTGTTATCTGTGGAGGAAACTGCCCAATATCTCTGACTTGTCGCAAGTCACTGACAAACTTTATCACATAATGTTGTATTGAGTACACCTCGCCATAAACGGGGTGATAGGCACTGATAGCACAGGTAGTTGTAAATCCAATTACCATGCGATCACGACCACGACGGCCCCGACATTATAAGAACTAATGGATTGATCAAAATTCAAAAATCAACTAACATCGCGGTTACATTGTACTGTTTTAACGCTTTATTTTCAGATACATAGTTACAAGTAGATGTGCATTGAATTCTGAATATTTTGTCCATCTAAACACTAACATCAAATTACACGCTGTGTAGGGTAACGACCAATCAGCGAAGAGAGTACGAGCTTTTGTCCGAATAGGCAATATATATTCAACATTCTAGATAGCATATGGTTGAGCGGTAAGCGATGAACCAAAGGTTATCTGACATGTCCCCAAACGGGATGCTGCAAGATATTAGTGTATCGCAAAAAATAAATACTCCCCCCTCCCCCCATAATAAAAACCCCAAAATAACCCCTCCCCCCGAAAAAAAAAAAATAAACCAAAACATCAAATTTTAATTACATTGTATTTGCAGTGTACTTTTATTTGACAGCAGACATGAGCTAAGATTAAAAAAAGATGAATAACAAATAAATTGGTTCGTTTAAGGTCAATTAAGTCAAATTCCACATTTCACCATTTACTTAATTGATTATTTAGTTTCATTTGTTTGTTTATGATTTAATGAACAATTAGATGTATTAAATTAAAAAAAAATCATATTTATTTTGTAGGAGTAGCACCCATGTCTAATATTGACAATTGATGAACAACGTTAAATACTGATAATGATACAATGTCTGTATGTGGACATTTTGACGTGGGTGGGAATATTTACGTAGTATGCGATTCACTAAAAATGCACAGAATCAACCGCCACTCAAAAGGTTACCAACAGGACGCAATATCATTTTGCTTACAATATTAACCCACACGCGAATGATTTGATTGGTGTATAACTCCAACTTTTGCTGTAGTTCAGCTATATCGTGGCATGCGCGAAACCCCCCATCCCTTTCCCCGCGATATTAACCACGTATACAGTGCGTTGCTGATAGTGCTTTAATGTGACCATTAGGTACATGTATTCACGATATGTTCAATACATTGTTTACTATGTACTTCTAACATTTTTTAATATACGTTTTGTGCATAAAAAATGATCAAAAATTGCATTGCAATACTGCATTTAAAAAAGCAACGTGCTTCATTTTCTGTTGGTCTAAACCTAAATACAATTAAAACAATTGCGTCCGTCATCGTGTCTACTATCTAATGACATTTTAATACATACATAGCTGGTAAATAGTTACAATTCTCCTGTCTTCAGATCAAAGGCACCAATAAATGCACAAATATAGCATCGCTTTTTGTGTAGCAACGATAGTTATATTAACTTAATGGAAAATGTATTAGTTGTTATTAAACAAAATACCAATCATAAACATCAGATACATATCTCATATTCTCTATTGAATATTTGTATAGTGATATAAGCGTAAAAAGTACTGAATATTACCCTATGATAGTGTGATGTACAAGACATACTAATGTAGAGTAACTTATACCGATTCTTGTTTGTCTGCCGTTATTTCATCTGATTACGTTTTTCTGTATAGGATGTAATACTATATCTCCCACACCTTTTTCTGTATAGGATGTAATACTATATCTCCCGCACCTTTTTCTGTATAGGATGTAATACTATATCTCCCGCACCTTTTTCTGTATAGGATGTAATACTATATCTCCCACACCTTTTTCTGTATAGGATGTAATACTATATCTCCCGCACCTTTTTCTGTATAGGATGTAATACTATATCTCCC
>MJUT01048230.1:1088713-1131732 GCA_002080005.1 Gigantidas platifrons | reverse complement strand
AGGATGTAATACTATATCTCCCGCACCTTTTTCTTTATAGGATGTAATACTATATCTCCCGCACCTTTTTCTTTATAGGATGTATATCTCCCACACCTTTTTCATGTAAATAATAAAGAGAATCCAAGGAGCTATCGAGAATGGATAATCAATAAATACATGCAACATTGTGAACATAGGAAACACGACGATGACAAAAAGAAAAGAGATAAGGGACACGGACCCCACCAAAAAAACCGATGATGATGCCAGGTGTTCGCGAAGGGTATCCGTCATGCATCACTACACATGCATGATGTCAAATAGTGCCTATACATAGTTCTCTAATGCTGGTTTCCAGTGTACAAGCCTTTCGGGGGGGGGAGGGGTTGTCGACTGATGTAACTATCTAAAGTGCAATGGTCTTTAGCCAACATAATCTACCTTCCTAGTTAATAGTCAGTTAACTACGAGCTTCCATTGACCCTGTTGTCTTTTTAAGTGGAAGCGAATCTGTGCATGTTTTTGTTTTATCGTTTGTTTGTATATGTATTGCCGTTGGAGACCCAGTTATCAAGATGAAGAGGGTTGGGATCGCATTACCCAGTTTAACCCCGCCACAATATTTTGCCTGTTCCACGCCAGGACCTGGATTTCCAACGCCATACCTTGTTGTCGTTTTGTACTAAGTGAGTTCAACCCACCATTTCCTTGGAAATGTCTGTACCAAGTCAGGGCCATTGTGGTTTTCCCAGTTTTCTGGTTGTTGACTGATTTTGTCTGTTTGTTGACTTATGAGTTTTGCCTTTTCCTTTGGAAGATTGCTCGGTGTTCGGTAATTTTGTTATTACCCTTGTTCAGTTAAGATGAGAGGTGGTTGTTCGCTTTATTGATATTGGTGGAATTGATGACTATCACTTTTTTCATAATTTATTGCTATATAAGTATTATATACAATATGGGATAAACCACAATTTATAGCAATATAATTTAAAGCACACTCCACACAAGTAACAATGTATCACATGTATATATACATCAAACAGTAGCATACAGTCATTTACGAAAACAATAATCATCCCTCAAATACAAAAGATGAAATCAAAACAATGTATGTGTCAATATTCAAATTATGGACTGCGAAATTATGTCAGTATTTTCAGAAACCCCGAGAATTTCATAAGCTTTTAAAATAATTAACATTCAACGATATATGGTCATAAAGTTGCAGGTATTAAAATAAGTTTGGTCTGGGATGACTGTTGAAAGGACACTTGGGGAATATATAAAATTATATACATACTCTACAACTGTAAATACGTATTTCTCTATATTAAAACGAACGCTTTTCACGAATAACCGCCATGAGGTACGATCTTAGTCAAAAGATTGGAGAGTAAAATAAAAGTCTTTGTGAACAGGAAAGCCAAAGGGAATAAACAGGATAGCTAATATCTACTAAGGTTACTGTGGGAGAATGACCTTAGTTTGGATAACTAAAATTACATAGAACCTGTAATTGTCAAACATAAAACATTGTATCTAATATATATACTATGTCAGTGCCGATACACTGCCAAGTGGGCGGATGATACCCTCGAGGACTAATGGTCATCAGCACGGTTATCGACCCAGTGATATAATAACACTAATGTAGATATATATACTTAGTACACACCTGAAGTGAAACACCAACTCGTTTATCTATATGTAATTAAGTGTACATGACGCAACCAATGAAACACATGACGTGGTATATGCTTACACTTTCAAAGCACCTTGTCCCACCACTGGATTTTGTTGTGGTAATTTGTGCTCGCCGATCTAATGTTTTATTTTGTGTATTCGTCATGTATGTTTCACTGTTTTGTGTTGACGTTTGTACCATGACTATCACGTGTTGTATTTCCTCCTCTTATATAGTATTTTGCCTTGTGTTTATGTGAAATATTATATTATAACTAAGTTGATGAAACATGTAATATATTTTTTTTGTACAATTAAACCATGTAGTGATATTATTATATTTATCCCTTAAGTGCAACTTTGAAATTTACTATTTTTCTTGAAACTGTTCCGACAGTGTGGTATTTTTTGTTTTCATTTTACTGCAAATCGCATTCGCTGATATATGCTTACGAGATAAGTGCACAGAAGCTTGAAACTGTTCCGACAGTGTGGTATTTTTTGTTTTCATTTTACTGCAAATCGCATTCGCTGATATATGCTTACGAGATAAGTGCACAGAAGAATCTTGAGATCGTAACACAAGTCATGATAATGTCAAAATACCATAAGAAAACCACACGTATATTTATTTTCTAATTATTTAAGAGGTTTCTCAAGAGATTTCTTAATCTTTATCATCATCATATTCTGTATTTATTTAGTAATGTCGACTGTTGACTCGTCAAACCAAAGTCCACTAAATCTCAATCAATCATTGAAAAAAAAATAATCTAACTAGACTAACTACATAATAAACTAATAGAAATTGGTACTATTGTCTTTAAAAATTATATTGATAAGACAAATGACGTCTTTGCGACTTTGAGCGAGCAGCTGATTATTTTTTTGTATTGACACGTGGGGCTTTATTCAGACACATGTATTTACCCAATCGATTTGTTGACTAATTTATCATAGATGATTTTCAGATATAGCGTAAGCGGCATGTCATCTCTATTTGTATGGATAATAATTACATTACATTTGTACCATAATCAGGTCCCCATGTCATTGTCGTATAATCTAATGAACTAATTAATTGGTAATAGTTGGTTTTGTGCTATCAAAGACTTTGCTAATCATACTTGAAGTTTCCAATCTTTTTGTATTAGCAATATTATCAAAATATAGGTAACCACCATTATTCAGCAATTTAAGGGTTTCAGCTAACAATGTAGTTACTGAACCAGTGGTTCCTAGTGCTTACGTTGAAGTCATCACTTCGAAAGTTTACGGTCGCCACCATGACTTGGGAAACCGTATATCTGTGTCACAAATGACCATGGTTATGTTCCGTTTACCGTAATCACAATCCTGTCATTTCCTCTTTCATGATTTACCATCTAGTTTGTAACAATAGTAACAAACGGGTGTCACGTGTGAAGCAAGAAATTCTTACCTTTCGGAGAACCTGGGTTCACTCAAATTTTGGTGGGTTCGTGTTGGTCGAACTATAGTTTTCTGTGTAGTGTTTTCTAGATCAATAGCGGGAAATTATGACCTTTGATATGTGACTCGGTGATCTGACCTGATCTCGACCGTTGTTCTCGGTCAGGCCAGCTCACCTCGGGTCCACATTTCCTGCTATTGACCTCACAAAGAGTAATTAATTTCTATAATATACAATATCTTTCTTTATTTCTCTGAAACCAAATTACAATGGTACAGAAAACATAATAAACACAGATTATTACAATAAATGTAGTACGAATGTAGCAGTACATGGAGGTAATAACAGAGTATTAGTCAAATATTATAACATTTTACATTTACATATCATTTAAGTAGGAAAAACAAAAACAAAAAACAAAAGACAAACACAGCACACACACAAAATTATTTATAGATTACCCAGGAGAGTTTAGTTTTTTGTTGACAATTCGTATAAATTTACAGAGATTGTTCAGATTAGAAGGATTTTTACTATTCATGAGTTCTTTAAATTTCATAGCATTTGGTCTATTTATATATTTAGCTTTTAATAATTTCTTTCTATCATAATGGAAAAAACAGCATGTAAAGATGTAATGAAATTCATCACCGATATTGTTAGTATTGCACAATAAACATTTTCTGTTTTCTCTGTTGATATTTTGCCATCTTCCAGATTCTATGGGAAGTTTATGATTGAGTGTTCTAAATCTACAAAAAGTAATAATATTTTTGTCATCTAGGATTTTAAAATAATCTTCTAGTTTATAATCCTCTTTGTAGATTCTATAGTTGAGTGATTTCGGGGAATTTTGTAAATCGGAAAGCCAAAGTTGTCTAAACTGATCGGTAAGATTCTGTTTAATGGTACAATACAACCAATTTGGATTTAATGCATATTGATTATTCCATACATAAGATAGACCACCTACATCTAAGATACAAGAATGTATCATCTTTACAATTAGGTTACCATTTTCTAAATTCATCTAAACATTTTACAAATACGTACCGTATTTTATAGTATATGTTTGATTTAGTTATAATTGTTTAGCTGATTGATCTATGACAGGTGTGATAATCTAAGTAGTACAGATCAGTACAGTACGTATCCAATTAATTTTTGACACATTAGTTTTAGGTCAGGTAAATCATGAAACAAAAAATACAAGTCTGCATTCCAACAATTATAACTTTGAATATTCAGATAGGATTAAGAAAAGTTTGTTGAAGATACCTAAATAAAACGAATACAATCATATTAACGACATCCAAGTCATTACCTTATATTTAACACAATACTTAAACACTGTACATTTGTTTACAATATCTTAGGGTACCCACTTGTGTTTGTGGTGGACCCGTAAACCAATATATTGTAGCACACTAAATAGGTGTTGTGTATATCATAAACATATTGATACTATTGATATCTGCGTAAATTAATTACCAATAAAAGTAGGGATCTCTGGTAGTATCTGGTCCAAGACCGACACTTGTCAACTATTTGATATCTAAAGGTTATGAATAATTGGGACAATAATACTCCATTTATTGTGTTATCGAAGTTGTGCACTATGGTTCAAATCTCTCCCAATATTTAAAGACTTCCGGGTTAGTGTTATTGTGATTAACGCCACTTTCGACAATATTTCAGTTATATCGTGCCGGCTGTCAGTTTTATATTGGTGGAGGAAACCGGAGAAAACAATCGACGCAAGTCACTGATAAATTCTATCACATATTGTTGTATCGAATACACCTCTCCATGAGCGGGATTTGAATTCACAATGTCAGTGATCATAGGCACTGATTGCATATGATGTTGTAAATCCAACGACTCTACGAACAGGACACCGAATCGCCGTAAAGACTTTGAGTGTATAGTTAATTCCAAAGACAAAAGAACTGACGACAATAAGTTGATGTATACCTCAAAGCCAGAATCCGATCACTTCGTACGACGGCTAAAGGATAAGAAAAGCTTGAAGATCAAAAAGAGCAGTCAATGATCGTAATTCGAAGGATAAACAATGCAATGCCAAAAATAAAAAAGATAAAAAAAACAAAACGTTATCGACAACACAGAAAATTAAAGATTGAGCAACACAGTCCCGTTAAAAATAAAGTAAGTTGTACTGGATGGTCTGTTAACAGTTTAGTATAAACTACAAGTGGTTAGTACTTTATGTACGGTGAGTTTGAATGATAGGACATTCAACTCTTATATATGAATGGTGTGAAATATTCAATAAAGAATGTGGCCACTTGACCAAAATATTAACCAAATTATATTAATAATACTTGACACATCATGATGTGATAGTATATTATTGTAAAACAATTTAGAATCCCACAATAAAGTACAACGTGATTATATCGTTTCCTTTCACTAACCATATCACTGTTATACATGTAAGTGTTGCATCTTCTCACAATCAAACAGAAGCTGATTACACTCGTATCTTGTTTTAACACTTATACTGTCTTAGGTAATAATTGTTTGGATCAACTATGACTCCTTGTGTGGTAAAATACTTTCAATACCACTTCAAAAATATAAGTGAAAACAAATTTCTTTTATTGTCCCATGACAGGACATGACCATGTTTCAATATGATACAACAATAATGTTACTAATACCAGGAAGACATCGGAAATCCACACTTGGTTATAAAGTGCACGATTGTCAAAGGCAGCTTAAATATATAATTCATTTGTCATGCAGACTGAATGGAAATTTGTAGACGTATTACAGCGAATGATAAATATGATAATGCCGAACACATGTCAAATATTACTACTAAAAATGTCGTGTTTACCTTCACAACGTCTCCGGCTGACGGTATTTCCTGGTATATTATATAATGTTGTCTGTGTATTTTTGTTTATGTTACATGTAGCTCCAGGTATAATCCGGAACTGGTTTTAAATAATACGATTTATGGCTGAAATTAATCAATTAATTAATTATTTGTCATTATCAAATTTATTCTCTACAACAAAAATAATACTAACCGCATCGGTGGTGTACTATAAAAATCCAACTAAGCGTGTTGGTCTAGTACAAAGCGGACCTCATCTTCATTTCATTGTAAATTAACTTGATCTTGCCATGATATCGGTGCAAAAATTGCTGAGTTGGCGTAAAAGAACAATAACTCACAATAGAATTTACGACATAGTACATGTATATATATCACAAAAAGCAGAAAACAGTCACTCACTCTAAAATAAGACTTGATTTGAAATTACAATCATGAAAAGAAAGATTAGACACTGATGATCAACAATTCCACATATATCAGTATATTAACAAAACTTACTACAACGTCTCATCTCAAATCATTGAAATAAAAAAAAGGTCACGAAATATGATGTTCGAAATGCGGGCACTGGCTGAGGACAGGCAAAAACATGTGGCTGTGTTAAACCGATTAATGGGATTTAGTTTTGTTAGTATATTTTTAGTTACATAGTAGTTAAATAAATGTATCAGATTCTACAATATAGGTTTGATCAAATGCATAGTTTGGGCCCATAAAACTAGTTTAATCCCGTCCCCTTTTTATTGAAGTGTCTTTACCACGCCAGGACAATGAGCAGTATATAAGTGTTAGGGGTATCGATTTTGCCATTTTCGATGATTTTTCGATTGGATTTTAGACAGGTTTCGATAATGTGGCATTTTTTTGCTTTTCATTTTATTAGTAACATGAGCATTTTGACATTTACTTCAAATTCTAGTCGGATCAATCGACAAGTTGGTTCTTTGAGAGAAACTGTTTCATAAATGCTTTAATGTTCTCCACATTTTCTCCTATAACTTCAAATATACCCTTTACTTTAAGCTTTGTCGAATCAAGCAAACCACGGTAGACATAAATAGCAAGAGAAGTCATTTACAAGTATCAAAACACCGAATTCAAATGTCAACAAACATCGCAGTTTCTGCCAATTCACGAAAAGTTGACATCAGCGAAAATATATCCTTCAACAGAAATAAATAAAATATCATATGAAGTTACTCACTATAACATTTTTTGCACATGTATCGTGACTGAATTTGAGTTCACAAGCAATGCTACTCTTATTCCAATAAACAGTGCTTTTATGTCACTGTGTTGTCGGTCCTTCTTCAATCTATCTCTTCTGATTACCCCTTTTGGTAACCTCAAGCTTTTTCTTGAAATATGGAAGGTTAAGGTTAATATTTGCAGTCAAAATATTGTCATATATTTGACAGCTACATTTTGTACATTTTTCGGAATCATTGACCGTGCTATGGCATGAGACATTTTATATATGTATGTCATAAATATATATTTCATTTTTTGTACGCAAGTTCAGTGACAGTTAACACCGTGTATGTATGTATCTCAGTGAAGTTTAAATCAGATACCAAATTAATACGTAGTAATAAGTGCCCTTCATATAAACTTCTTGAAACTAACACAAAGAACAGCTGACTTGTGAAATCTATTTCAGATTGTTGTCGAATAACCAATAATTTCTGAACAGTTGTTCTTTACTGAAGGATAGGTTTCACCCAAGAATGTTTTCTAATTTATTTACTTTGCGTCATTTGGCTCTACTAGTCATAACACCAATTTAACACGAAAGGAGGGTCTCGTAGTATTCTCAAACCACAATTCTTGCACTAATGTTTATATGTTTGTACTCTATCGAACTACTAATTCAATAAAAAATAAATGTATCCCATCCTTTTAACCTCCTTTACTTTTACTGGGCGTGATTAACCCAGTGGGTGTCCCATGTAGAGCAGGAACTGCTTACACTTCCGGGCCACCATGGCTCACCACCGGTTTTATGTTTTTCGTGCTGATTGAATTACTGTTTGATTTCTTCTACCATGTCGTCATATCGTATGTCTGCCTTTCTTTTAGCCAAAACTAAGAACATATGTAAAAGCAGTGCTGTGTTAAATATATACTTACTTTCACTTTGATGTAGCATGCAAATTATCAATGAAATCGCATGAAATAATTTTTTAGGTGAGAGAACATTAAGTCAAAAGATAGTCGGTTTTTGAATTATTCGTGCAACGCCTCATATATGATCTATGAACACAACATGTTTTAGAAGGAGTGCAATATCAGATTTTAAATTGCATGACCGTTTGCCAAACAGATTCCATTTTGTGATAAAAGAGTTATGCATTTGTATGTAACGTAATTATATTTGGAATGCGTATGTAGAATCCAGTATAATGAGTATTGTTGCGTCCTATGTGAACACACTTACAGTTTCTAATTATCATATCTATTGACACTTAAACTTGTTAGAAACGTTGCGTACAATAAACAAATGTCGATTTTTAATGTTTATGTTACACGTGTGGTTTGCTACGTCACACGCACGGATACTTGAACATCGCCTCGAGGTAGTTTTATGCAGTTGTACAATTAAAAAAAAAAGGAAAACTAACAAAACCAAGTAGTTCACCAAAGGGCCCACATATCAAACTTTATTATTAGCATACATTCATTGCGTGGAAACCCGTCAGTTTTGCAAACACTTCTGTACAGTTAAAATTCCGGGCAAGGATACCGTTCACACAAAACCCATCCTACTGTACAGAAGTGTTTGCAAAACGGACGGGTTTCCACGCAATGAATGTGTGCTAACAATGAAGTCTGATATGTGGGCCCTTCGGTGAACTACTTGGTTTTGTTAGTTTTCCTCTTTTTTTAAATTGTACAACTGCATCAACCTACCTCGAGGCGATGTTCAAGTATCCGTGCGTGTGACGTAGCAAACCACCCGTGTATTATATATATTGAAAAAACAAAACAAGCAAAAACAAAAACAAAACAACAAAACAATCAGCCAAAAAAAAAACAAACAAACAAAAAACAACCTCCTTTTGAATAATTCATTTATCTATTCAAGGTCGTACATGAAGCAGAAGCTTACTTTATAGATGTAACAGTAAAATAGTGTGTGTCTATTTTGTGATGTTCTCATACATATGATATGTTAGCTGTTGTTATATTCAGTACGATTTTCTTCTCGGCATTTTACTTGTATGTCAAAAACCACTTGCATAATTGCATCATTTCACCATGAGGGGATGTATGGGCCATATCACTAGATTATCCACTCCACTTTTTGTTGAAGTGTCTATACCAGGTCAGTCAACGATGGTGTATATATATTAGGGGTATCGATGTTGTCTGTTTCTACGATTGTATTTTGGGACTGTTCTGACAGTGTCGCATTTATTTTATTCTTTTTTTTTAATGGTAACGACAATAATCGATTAATCACTCCCATGTATTTCGTGTTGTTTTATTTAAGCATGTTCATTGAACTCACTGTTTCTGTTAATCGTTTGTTTCACCAGGCGTGGTTTACGTCATCTGTACAGCAGAACATGAAATCTGTCTAATGCCCCTACATGAAGTTTGAGTCATGCATTTAGAAATAACGCAAGACAAGTCGACAAGAAGAGAAGCATAATTAGTGCCAATAAGAATGCCGATTTTCTGTTGAAATCACGTCCACAGCACAGAACAAATATGCTGTCAGCCAAAACCTCCAGCATGTGGATGAAGTCAAGTTCCAAACACTTTTTTTTGGCTAAAGTCAGTGTTTTTTTTAACACAATAAGATGTGTCCCTTCCTAAGACAAGCTATTGGTATCTACGTTTGAGAGTTCGGATTAAAGAAATGAAAGTCGAACTCACTTTTGTATACAATCTTTTAGGCTTGAGAGGAAAATAGTTGTGTAAATGGTAGATATGTCACATGTGCCTTTAATGCTATCACATGAGAGGGATATTGCTTGTATATGTATTAGAACAGATCTTCAGAAAATTTCAGAATCCACATTTGATACACACCATCCCTTGAGTACATAGTGTCACATAGTAACTCTGAAATGTTTTGTTCATCTAACAAGAGCCTTAACAATATTTTGGTTTTATTCTTATTTGTAATAAGGGCTACGAACACATTGGCGTAAATAATAAACCGAAGGGGCAATCAGTAATGGACAATCCAGAGAAAATGGCAAAATTGGGTACACAAGACACAAGACGAAGACAAACGAAGCAAAAAACACGGACGTCACACAACCCGTAAGCTATTTCTGGAATGAGTGTTAAAAAACTTCTGTTAAGTACTAGATAAACTTCGTTCCCCGATTATACGTTTAATTCTGTTGACAGTTATGATTTCATGTTTACCTTGTATAACATCCTACCACACACAGTCATCAAAGATATGTTTTTGTATTTAATTAAATGGTAATTTCGTAAATCAGGCTGTGATTACATATGCTGTAACGAATATAATTATTGTTGTCATTGGTGATAACAGAGATAAATACTGCAACTTGCCTTTTGAGGACAAGATTAATGCTACCAATATTTTTCTCGACATCATTTTGTTCTTTCGAGCAATCAAGTGGTTGGTGGGTCAAGTTGTTGCGAATTTCTTTTGCAGCTATGAATCTCATTTCATGGTTAACCTTCAAAGACCCTTCTAAACACTAACGGATTATTGTATACAGCAATAATTGCAAATATTTAGGTAATATATTACATGTTTTTTCATAATATCTGCCATTTTTGTGTTTGGATGCCTTTGGTTATCTTGCAGAAAATGAGCTATTACAGCCCCGGTTATAATGCGGCTCGCAGAACCCAATCATTAGTTACAGTTGTCTGTGTAGAGGTTTGTAGATCTTTGTCAGTCCTTGTGTCTGTTGTTTTCATTGTTTGGTCATTGCATTGTCTGTTGTTCATTTTGGGGTCATCTGATTACCTCGTTGGAATATTCTAACATTTCTTAAATTATATGGCTTTCCGATCGCTTGGTTCATCCCTGGATGTTTGTGGGGTCCGTGTTGCTCATCTGTTTAGTTTTCTGTTTTTGAAGGGACGTACGACTTGAAGGTTCCATTATGTTATATAGTTTATACAAATATATACCGTTCTCATACGCATTCAACAAATGCTGTTAAGACAAAACGTGACACCGATCGTATGTACCCTGAGCAAAAGCAATGAACAGAATGTAAACCATCATATCCCAAACACGCACCGTTCGAAATACTAATGAATTCCATGCGTTAATCTGCGACAACCTTTTCAGATGCATCAATTGCTCGTTGGTAAACATGATAGTGGAATAAACAAATTGGGAATGAATTCGTACTTTGGTTAAAGCAATCAATATAGTTTCGTTTTCAATCCGCCTATGATTCTTAACCCGACACTCTAAAAGTTAATGGATTTCACGCCTTTGAATATTACATAATAAAAGAAAAAGGAACCCGAAAAAAGATAACGATGCAACTATATATCAAAACTCGAAAATGTCAATCAAAATCCAAAGCAGTACATATAATAAATTAATATACTAGTATAAGAAAGTTCAGCAATATCAATACCAAAATGATATGCCTGATGAATATAAACGTTTGTTTTGACACGTGTACTGGAGAACTCTTCAACGGAAAATAAACAACTGATAACCAATCATATAATATAGGTATCCACTTGTAGATAACACTACCGTATCTATATATATTACTTTAAAATAATAGAGATTTGGGGCTATGTGATTTAACACAACTTTCAACAGTATTTCAGATCACATAATGTTGTATCGAGTACACCCTGCAACGAACGGGGTTCGAACTCACCGTTATTAGTGGCAATAGGCACTGACTGAATAGATAGTTACAAATCAGAGTTCCATACAATCACGACAAACGACGACCCCGATGATATAGGTAAACACTTGTAGATAACACTACCATATATAATATATATATTGACAATATTAGTGCAGTATGTTAAAATATAAAGTTTATGTGTATGAGGCTTAATAACTGGAATAAAGGTGAAGGTTGCTAAGCTTTTCCCCAGTTTTGCACAGAAAACACATCTGATTTATATTTTGAGACATGCATCAAGGCTGTGATTATCCTGCAGAAAATTCACATTAATCCACAGACATTTACACTGTTTATTAAATAATAAAATTACATATAGTTATCCCTTGATTGTCCCTTTTGATATTTTCTTCCAACTAGAAGTGAACTGGATTTACAACTAGTTAATGAAATATCAACAGTTGTAACCAAAATTTCGGGCAATGACAGTATATAGCAAATTTTGTTCCAGTCAATTACAGTTTGACTGCTCTAATAGAACAAGTGCTGGATAAATTATTAAGTTATTATAGAGACATCTTATTCAAATATCCCTAATGTCGTATATAATACCTAGAAGATAAACGAAAGTTGGACCGAATGTAATAGTAATTAGTTTCACACAGCAGTCAATGGTCAGTGCTTCGGGAATAGCTACGTAGACTCAACATTAGACTATCTATCCGGTATATGATCCTGTCTTCGTAAGACGTAAACGGTGGTTCAAAATAATTTCCACTTGCTTCCAATGTCACTTGTCTACTTTCGACGGAAATGAACTAATGACGATCAGATTGATGCCGACTAAAACAACGTATCCCATCTCAAATGATAAAAAAACTATAGATTCTAATATGACGCCGTGTTATCGTCCGTTTATATAATACTCAACAACAACACTTTTAGCGCAAACGCGGTAATGTTGTCAATTCGGCTATTCCGTGTACCCTCCCGCGAAATGGTGTACGTTATACTGACCTACATTTACCGTAGAAAATTAAAATTCCGCGAAATGTTGTTGACCATTTTCGCACGTAAACAACAAGACGTCATATGAAGACTTCCAGTTTAGAACATAGAGATCCTGACGTTTTTTGGCTTCGTGTACGCCTCCTTGTCGAAGTGGGATTTGTAGTATTTTCCCTTTCCTTTGAATTGATGTTCATCAATGACAACAATTAGCAATCTCAAATGACAGAAATCGTATCTAGAAATGACAGAATTCGTATCTTTGTGTTCGGGAGGGTAAAGGAACAGCCAAATACATTGTTGTGTGTATAGGCGGCGTTTTGCAAGTAAATTACCGTATTTGTCCTATTAGAATCGAAATAATCCATGGCAGCCATTGTGTTATATTCATTTAACCATGGGCTGGGCCTTTATAATCGTTAATTTAACCCCTCGCTGTCGCTCGGGATTAAATTCGAATATAAAGGCCCAGCCCATTGTTAAATGAATATAACACAATGGCTCTCTCTGTCGCTCGGGATTAAATTCTATTATAAAGGCCCAGCCCATGGTTAAATGAAAATAACACAATGGCTGCCATGGATTGTTTCTTAAATAACGCCAGTTTTGAAGGTCAAGGCAAACATCACCACTAGCATCTCAGCTAACGTTATTGGTTTATCGATATCGTCATAATGCATCTGACGTCACACTGTGTCACAGTCAGTTCATTGAAACTGACAATATTACTCGAGAAGATTGACGGGAAAGTATCCAAATTACCCATATAAAAAGTATTGTCAATAGCAGTAAAGGGGAATTGGAAACATACCGTAGTCTGAAAATTAGCTCTATCATTGCTCGGGACAATTCTACTGATAAATAATTCAATAAGCAAATTACAGATAAAATTTACTCGTTGTATTGACATGACTGACACCTAAGTTACGTCATGAAAACGTCACATGGCTATTACTTCAATACAAAATTGATTTTTTTGATGGACACATTATTTAACAAAATGGTCAAAATAACAAAGAAACAATTAAAAACGAAAGATGATATCAGTATAAGTTTATTACTGAATTAATTATATGAAATAGAAACGTTAAGAATCAATCTGAAATACAACAATGAATGAAACTGACAAGGAAATGAATGACGAGATCAAAGTCAAGAAATGAATTTGTCGGTAGAGACATGTAATAGAAATCGTTACTAAACACGCAAGCAATTTAGATTACGTAGACAAGATATTACCCGAGGGATATTAAGGTTAACTAGAAATATGTAAATATAAGGTATTCCAGAGAAAATGCATTTAAGACATGGACATGTAATGTGATTGCAACATTGTTTACGGGAATGTCTCTCCATAATATTAAACAACCACTACGTATACCAATCAACAAGTAAGGTTATATAATAATGTCCAATATATCCAATATAACAATGCGTACGGGAATGTCAATATACACCTATTTACTGGCTATGAGGACAATAAACTTGCTATTGTCCGAATAGCCAGTAAATAAGTGTTTTATTATACCAAAGGCAATCTAGGAAATCTGAGAAAATATGGCTATTAAAAAGACACAAATAGAAGTTCTTAATTGTAATATTAAGAAAAAATATCAACAATAAACATGTTTTTTTAAATTGCCAGTAAATAGTTCAGCGGCAGTCAATAGTCTTGAAAACTATTGACCGGTCAATAGTCTCAGTGTTAAAAATGTGAAACAATAGCATTTTTATTTCTTTAAAAAAGCTTTAAGAAAGTATATACTGAGGTATAATAATAACCAATATTAAACAGCCACAACTTATACGAAATTACAAGTAAGTTTACATGAGATAATGATGGCTAAGCAATTATATAAATGTAGATGATTTGATTGGCTAATATATACAATACAATACAATACAAATTTGTTTATTATAGTGACATTGTGTATAACAAAAATATGTACAGTATTGAATTATAACATTTACACCCGGTCCAATGGACCTATAAGTCACTTTAAATACGAAACTTATTTTTACATCAGATTGACAGAAGTAGCAAGCTGTTTTTCTTGGATATTCCGACAAGAATAGTTTAAATTTTTCACTGTTAATCAAATTTAAAACGGTTGCATGAAGTCCAGACAATAATTGGTTACGAAGTTCATTATAAAACTGACATTCAAGAAGAAAGTATAGTTCGTTTTCGACTTGACCAGAGTCACACATTTTGCAGATTCGTTGATATTCTGGTTCACCAAAAAAACGTCCTGTTTCTAGTCTAAGAGGGAGAATTCCACATCTAAATTGTGCCATTACTGATCTTTCACTGCGTTTTAAATTACGTTCAACATACGATTCAGTTGAAAATGATGATTTAAAAGTTCTGTATGTACGCAATTTCGGGAATTTTAATAAATTCGTATACCATTCTGTTGAATAACTATCCAAAAGTCTGTTTCTTGCACTGTTTATGTCACATTTTAACATTTGTTGAAAATGTTCAGCCATACCAACTAATGACATTATAGTTCTTACACCAGATGACCAGTTGTTTGTAGATATTTCGTAATCCCATAGAGCAACTTTTTACCATAGTCTAGTATTGTCCATATCCATCAGTCGGTTCCAGTATCTCAGAATATTACACCAACGACGTTCTTTGGAAGGTAACTACCCAACATCTCCGTTGATAGCAAGATTTGGAGCGAATTTGTGCACTCCTAAAAAGTATCTTATAGATTTGTTTTATATTAAAACATCGAATGCTTTGAGGCTGTGTATCTTTGATATTATGGCTCCAAGCGCTCTTCCGCCGGCGGCAGCAAGATTTTCTGCATTTAATGTGTAGCTTTTTCTCTCACTAAAAATAGCTCCAAGATATTTATATTTGTCCGTGATTTGCAATATATTTCCTCCAATCCTGAATTGAGATTCACTCCGCTTTTTACGAGGTGCTCTAAAATAAACAACTTTAGGCTTGTCTGTATTTATAAGAACTCTCCAGCGTTTACACCAGTCGTGTAGTTTATCCATCATATTTTGCATATCAGCTTCACTTAAAGCCACCAAAACCAATATATTTGAATTATGTCATAAAATATTTGGCTATGAATTGTCTACATCTACTCCACAGATAGGGATTCATAACATACTCTCCAATATATCCAATATTCTCACAAAAACAGGATTGATCCCCAAAAGAATAATTTTCTTCACTCAGTAACGACATCTGCAGAAAACACTACCCTTCAAGAGTTTCTGATTTCAACCTGGCTTTTAGTGCGGTTCGTGTTGCTCAATCTTTAGTGTGTGTTTTTTTTTTTTGGTGTAGTGTTTTGTCATCATTGAAAATACTTTTTCACCATTTACTTTTGGCCATTTAATGGTATGTCCTTCGACTTATGACTTCTGATTACCCTTTGGGATCTTCTAACATTTCTCCAATATGTACCAATAGAATCACCATCTATTTCTCAATAATATTGCCATGAAACTTCAATCTTCTAACAAAGTACAGCATTTCAAAGAAAACAAATCCGTCTATTGACTATAGATAAAAATAAAGACGTTCATTTGTGTATATGGTCATTTGATTATAATAACTGTAGATAATGCTTGTTTGTTTGATGGTATTTAACGCCACTTTCAACAATATTTTAGCTATATCGTGTTGGTCAGTTTTATTGGTGGAGAAAACCGGAGTACGTGGCGAAAAAACAACGACATGCCACAAGTCACTGACAGACTTTATCATATAATGTTGTACACCTCGCCCTGATCGAGATTCGAAATCACATCAGATTGCATAGATACTTGTAAATCTAACTACAATCACGACGGCCCCTAAGCTGTAAATAATCAAACATTTATATCCCATAATCATTGTTATAGTGTTAAATATTTGTTTGATTTTGTTTTGATTGATAGAAATATCATTGCTTTTTGGTATTTTCATTCAGTTTCGGAAATATCATTATAAATTATAGATCAATATACATCCAAATTTTTTTTCAAAATATAGAAATATTTTACTGGGTAAGATATATTTTTGATTTTCTAAAGCAATTAGCGATGGCATGGTCAGATCAAATGACAGCTTATTATTGTGATCTGAATTTATCGAACTTTAATATCTTTTTAAATCTTTCATGATTAACGAAACTTAAAACCTAAGTTACCTGTATATTTTTGTGTACATTAGAGGTTGTTAAATATTCATATATTTCTTGTAAAGCCAATATTGACGACTACCAATTTATTGCGTGAATGCTTGTAAAATTTAATTTTGTAGTAACCCACTTATTTGTTGTTAAGAATAGATGTGCTGCACATCATGTGCATAATATACACATATCTTAACCGTATAACCGAAAATAACAGAACTTCCTGATTGATAACCTGGAAAATAAAGAGAGAAAGATACAACCTATGCGATAATATTATTAAAATGAAGGAAGAAAAAAACCATATCACCCTGCCTGCCGAAGCAGTTCCAAAATCCAATTTAAGCATCATAGAAAGAGGCTAAATGGATAACCATGAAAACACAAAACATACTGTCGAGACATTTCCAACACACAATCTGAATTGTATCTTTAAAATGTACGCTTGAGTTGGGATTACTTTCAGGGGGAAAAACACAGACATAATTGATTTGTTTTTTTTACATTTTGACCTCCATTTTTGCATTGTTGGTTGAGGTTAATTTGTGTGTTATCTTGGACGATCTTAAGGTTTATTTCGAAAATATAAAATTTTAATTATATGTTTCCACTCCATTTTTTCATGCTATTATTATTTTTTCAATGTTGATTAAAATTATGTCACTTTTATTTCTTAAAGCATTCATTAGAAATTTCGACTGATTCTATAACAACATAATTATTTGTGGGGGAAATGTATTTGGAACCTTTTCAAATTTTATGACCTTTAAGTAATTTGAAATGCAAATAATTCCTAACTTTATCAAAATTAATATTCAATAGTGTTAGAATCAAATATTTAATCTGACAATTTTTGTTCTCCCTTGACGGGACTCGAACTCACATCATTTATACAATCTACACTGCAGAACAATTTCTTTGCCTTATGTCTAGCGGCCTACACCAGCCGGTTACATATATTCAAACAACATCATTTGTAAACTGGAGGTAAAACCCATTGCACGTGATAAGATAACAAATGGAGGTAAAACATGTTTGTTTACAGCAAAAACCCATAAACTGTTAACATGTCTAATACCAAATACGTTGGCAAAATGTACATGTATGTCTCGCTTCTGACGTCAACAAATTAAACATTTCTCTGAACATGTTTAACTAAAGACATGTCACACAGCTAAACACAATTTTACAGTATATATATAGATGCACACTTATACCATGACACGAAAAAAATATTACGCCGTCAGAACAATTCCAAAATCCTAGCAGAAAACAGTATAAACATGCAAAATCTATACTCCTAATATATACACATGTCTTCTGACTCTACTGTTTGGAACAGGCTCTTCAGTAAAAGGTGGCAGGGTTAAACCTGGTTTATCGGCCCAATGCTCACCTCAAATAGATATTTAACTTAGTGGGTACTATGCGTTACCGAAAGAACCTTCATGAAATGGTGCAGTCATCCAATTGCTTCCATATGCCAGTAAAATGCCAACCCTTACATAATTATAATTGGGTCAGCAGTGTTGTCTTCATTACTACAGTCAAACCTGCCCATGTGGTCACCTCTATTAAGCAGTCACCTGTATTAAAAGGTCACCTTTTTTTTTGTCATATCATAACAAAATTAATATGTACAAAACCTCTTTTAAAAGGTCACGTCTTGTAAGGCCACTTTTTTTCTTTGTCCCAAATATGACCTGTTAATACTGGTTTGACTTTATATATGACATAAATAATACCTATCGCTTATAAAGCAGTGGTGACAGATAGGTACATTGTACACACTTCTTGCTTGTACGTGAGAAATAACGGATACACACTTATGTATTGTATCTTACTCATCTACATTGTATATGTTGTAACACAGAAATGATAAATTCACTTTTAAGGTATGAGGTAGATGACAGATACACACTAAAGCATGCATGAAAAGCTTGAAGATACCACAATGTGTTACTAGAACCCGTTAATCCAAGGACAAGCAATACAATGACCAAGAGAAAAAAGACAAAGACGCAACCAATGTTTGCCGAAACACTACGCAGTAAAATACAAATTGTGGAACACAAACCCCGCTAAGAAGCGAGAATTTCCTCGGGTGCCCCGGAAGGTCAAGCCGCTCCTACTCAACTAGTGCCACCCGTCGTACTCTTTGTTATAAATTCGTTAATAAGTCATGAAAAAATATTTTTTTATGATATTTGTAATCATCTGTTTCTGTTATATCGTGACGGTCAGTTTTATTGGTGGAGGAAACCGGAGTACCTGCAGAAAACCATCGACCTGCTGCAAGTCACTGACACACTTTATCACATAATGTTGTTATCAAGTACTCCTCGCCATGAGAAGGATTCGAACTTACAACTTTAGTGATGATAGGCACTGATTGCACATGTAGTTGTAAATCTAACTACCATACAATCACGATCACGACGGCACCCGATATGCCTTAATAAATTTGCAATACATATATTAATATAATTATTGAAATTTGATCAAATAAGGTGTTTTTATATTGAAAATTTACTTCTGTGACGCATTTTTATATTCCATGGAAACACACAAAAAAGTAATTAAATTCATAATGTGTACATCAAAAATAATAGTAGGCGTTCGGTTTGTGATTTTGTGATAAAAATAATTGTAATATTTAACGATTAGAAAATACAAAACATTGTGGTTTTCACCACAACTGGATCAAAATTATTTATGTAAATATAACCACAAAATGCTGACCCCAAAAAATGCACCAGGTAAATAAACCTAGGCAACTTACAGTTTGAATAAAGACATAAAAAGCTGTTTATACTTTTAATGTCTTTTTTTTGTTTGTCGTTTACTGTCTGATTAAAAATATTCACAATTTTTCTTTATCATGTGTGTATTAAAATTAGACACACACACATAGAGACATTTTTGCCATTTAACAACAAAATAGACACATATTATAGTTTTCTTTATTTACAACACGTATATCATTGACTTAACACTGGTTGCCCTGACTATTATACATTACAAGTTGTTTGTGTTTAAGAGAAGTCAATTTTTTAAGTAAAAAGTCTATTTACCGTCCGATCATAGCGTGAAATGTGAACATATTGTTAACAAATATTAGACGATATCCGATAACAAGATGAGATTCGTAATTTTTTGATTAGTATAGAGATAAAGGGAATTAATTTACCTAATTACGGGATAACCAATTAACGAATCGATAGCACCATTGACGTTTTAAATAAACGAATCAATGCCCGAATTGACAAAAAAAAACAACAACAAAAACACAAAACAACCGGATATACAAAGGGCATCTTTTACAGGGCTCTGCTTACTTCAAAATTATATCATGACATTGGACTTATGCAACGAGGAGATAGTACAATAATAGTCTACTGTGGAAAAACCATCGACATATTTATAACATTAAAGGTATGATATTTTCTCAACAAGTACATCAGATCTGTTAACTCACTTACATTATATTTACTATTCATACGCTAAAGATACCACTTGAAATTATGTTGTGAAGAAAATTTTATTTTCAAACGTATAGGAAGGAAACTCATTATTTCAAGTGTTGGTTTTGTGATATATATAAGTATATATTTATGTATATTTTTTTGGGTTATTTGGAACAAGGAAATATTCGTTCCATTTTTGTGTCTCCGTTTAACTTTGATCCGTGTGATAGAACTTTTATAATGTATTGGGTCAACCCTATTGCCCTTTCGGATTTATTTGTATAGAGTGGATTATTACTTGTGACAACTACGTATTTGTGATTTTTAAAACTTTGTAATCAATCTATCCACTTAACGTATTATTGTATACATATAAGTGCCATCTGGATTCGTTGAAACAAATAACAAATAAATGAAATACACATGAGAGAAATTCATTTCGTAGAGATATATACAAATGAGAGATATTCATTTCGGATTGGTTCGTTATCAGGAATCTTGTTGAGTATAGCAGGAAGTATAATTATAGTTCAGAGGAATATTTAAGAGTATGATAGTAATAGCCACACTGACGGGATGATCGGTTGTGTAAACCACCAACAGCAATTAAATTCAAATGCTTGTAATTAATCTTAATTAATTTTACTTTTATTTTTGGATACAAATTGCAGAATGGAGATTTAAAAGAGGAGATACACCAACAGTTATTTTTCTTAAATATTTTATTCATGGTCGTTGGATTATTATACATAATGAGACACAGTTCAAATGTCATGTTTTAGGTGCAGTTTTTGAGTTTCGATAACAAGGATAAAAATAAAATTGCGGGAAAAATTAAAATTCAGATGCATGACAATTTTTCCGAAAGTTTTTCCGACGTGACTTTATTGGATCTAAATGACGATGAGACTGTCCGTCGTCTCGCTCCGATAATATATCTATCATTCCTTATGGTGCTTGGAATACCAGGGAATTTGTTAGTTATAATTGTGTATCATTTAACTTTCAAAAGGAGAACGACACATAGGCTTTTCATTACTACACTGGCCATTGCTGATTTTCTGGTATGTACAATAACAGTCCCGTTTGAAATATTCCAAATGACACACCAGTTAACTTTCTATTCTAAGTGGGCATGTAAAATATTCCGCGCCATAAATGTGTTCTTAGCTTTAGTGTCATCGTTTATTCTTATATCATTGTCGGCCGACCGTATGCGACGTGTGTGTCAGCCATTGAGACCACAATTAACACCTCGACAGACGTTATGGATAGTTTTATTCGTAATTATAGGTGCATTATTATTTGCTTGGCCGGAAGCAGTTATAAGTGGATTGAGTCCAGAATATTTTGAGGACTATAATTTAACTGGCTCCGATTGTAGTTTTTCAGACAGATATACTGACAAACAATATACCACCATATATAGCTCTATACTGTTAGCCATTTACCTCGGATGCATAATTACGTTGATCATCATGTATTGTGTCATAGGTCATCAGGTCATAAGTCACACGCACTTTCGAAATACATTTACCAGACGAGAGTGTGCAGGCGGTGACAATCATTCAACTGCATCTACAAATAAATTGAAGAAAAGCGATCAAATAAAAAACAGTGCCAGTAGTGACGAACTATGTGATAGTAAAAGTGAGGATGACGATGGGCACAACAACATCTCAGAATTAAAATCTGATTCAAAATCAAAAAGTAAGGAGGATTTATCAAAAGAGGACCCAAAGACACCAGATAAGAGAAATGGAGTCATGAAACAGGCAAAGTCTTCACGAAAAGTGACAAAGATAGCATTTGCCATAAGTTTTTGTTTCATTTTAAGCTATCTGCCATTCGTTGCCGTCAAATTAAATGCTTCCATAGCTGGTGGAATATTTGTATCAAACTCCACAACGAAAGCTATATTTCCAATATTAGCCAGAACTTTTATAATTAACAATGTTGTGAATCCAATTATTTATGGTTTCCTTGATCAAACATTTCGTCAAAAGTGCAAAATGTTATTCAACCGTTAACACGCAGGGTGTAATTAAGTATTTATACAATGTTAATTAAGTATGTCAAGTGTAAATATGTGACACACACACTCAGGAAAGAAGTGTAATTCTTCCGAGTGTGTAAATGATATAAGTGGCAGTCATTATTGTACCGGAAGTAGACATATTAAAATGTTCATTCAATCAAGCAAACTTACAACAAAATCAAAACGAATCAGTATTGTTATACAAAGCAACACAATCATATATAAATAATTAGTTTTGTGTTTGTAGTTTATTTTGTATTAAAACGTCCTAAATGATAATGACTGTTGTAAAATGCCAAAACACAAATAAATGCCAATGTATGCATTTAATATATGTTCACAGGGTTCTTCCGTAATTTTGTCCAAAGAGACTCATTATTAAGAAAATAGTTCAAATTGATGTTATAATTTTACATTATGTTTCCTATTGCATATCATTGATATACTGTGAAGTCATTGAAATTCGCGGGTGCAAATTTTCGTCGTTTGAGGAAAAATTGTATTTTCATGGAAACCTATGTTCGTGGGCCTCATGCTAAAGTCAGTACACACACATATATATATTTAGTAACAGATATTCGTTGCATTCCTAATTTCATGGTTTAATGCTATCCATTAAAGACACGAAAATTGGTACACCACGAAACCACGAATAATGATGAATTTACAGTATATACACATAAATAGCGAACGTGATGTAAAATTTATGATATTATGTTAAAGAGTGTCTAAAGTATATGTGTACAAGACTACCAGCAGAAATTCCCGATGATATCATTTGAAGTGATAGACAAAATACAAGACTCATAAAATACAAGTACTTCTAGCTATGTGAAAGCGTTTTCATGCGTTACCGTATTGAACTAAAAATAGGTCACTAAATGTCCTTAAATTTCATTAAATGTAAGTTACAGTTTTTTTAAATTATGTGTTTTCTTTCAATAGACAATCCTACAAATTTAAATATTAGATAAGATGTACATGTTTAAATACCACATGAATTGAAATTGTGTAAAATTTGAGATCTGGGAGCTAGATTGTTATCAATACACCGGAAACGTGTGGATATTCTCGTATGATGTTTTTGTACATTTTAGTTTTCACTGATAACGAAATGCTCACAATTTTTGTCTTGTATTGCACGTAAAAAACGTAAATATAAAATTTAGTGCACACGGCGTGTTTCTGGAATAATCTTTTATTAGCAAAATATTTAACAATTTCTAAAATCTGTTATAATAATGTAATTTTAAGGCAATATACATTTCTCTGCTTTTACAGACTCCAAATTCATGAGTACTTTGAACTACAGATTTGAAATGATTGATTTGATTTTTGGTGTTTAACGCCACTTTCAACAATATTTCAGCTATATCATGACGACCAGTTTTAGTGATGGAAGAAGCTGGAATACCCGGAGAGAACCACCGACTGGTGAACTTTATTACTTGCGGCTGCGAGTCGAGTGCACCCTTTTTTGTAATTTACAAAGCTGGGTGCGAACCCACGCCGTATTAGTGATAAGCTTGTATGAGTTATTAGGTAATCCAACTACCTAACTCATTGAGCCACCCGGGCTCTTTACAGATTTTAATGCACACAAGTAAGGCCTTATGGTCATAACACATCTGTTTAGGATTGTTCGTACTCCTACTACAAAACCATCAAATATGATTTTTGTTACAATTTTCCGATTTGTCGCTTCTCTAATAAGAGACTAAGAAAAGTTTGAAGATACCAAAGGGGTTTTTTAGAAGCCGTAAATCATGTGCACTAAAGCTTAAAGCCTGGTATAACGTCGTGAGTTCGAACCCCACTCAGACGAGGTGTACTCGATACAAAATTATACGATAAAGTTTGTCAAATGACTTGCTACAGGTCGGTGGTTTTCTACGAGTACTCCGGTTTCCCCCACCAACAAAACTGACAGCCACAATATAACTGAAATATTGCTGAAATTGGCTTTAAACACCAAAACCCTAAGCCCAAATCTTGGTCAAAAGTTATCAAACTTTTTTTGTACGAGTTTCGTACTTATAATATAAATTATCCAACGAACACACTATGGTTATTGAAATAGCTTTATGATTGGTCGTGTGTTTTATACGAAATCAAAACTTGTGCTCGAAAGGTTACGGTCATTAATCTTTTGCGTACCAGTTTCGTAATCGTACGAACAAAACTCCACGTTTTAAAAGACTGGATATTTGGATACATTGTCCACATTGGCTGTCTTGCAGTAGGCCTGGTCTGTAGAACATGAACATTTTTTAAACATATTTTTACTTGGTGAAAGTTGGGGCATACAATACTGATAACTCTTTCATTTTTGTATGTAATATTATCTTTGTAAAACATATGAAAGGAATGTGAATCCATATTTCTCCCATTATTACGGCGTTTTAACCCCGCTGAACCAGTAGTGGAACAATCTGTAATCCTCTAGAGGATTAAAATGTCTCGTGCCTTTCCCCGCATTAATTTCAAATTTTGAGATAAAGTTCGTGTTAAATAATGGAAGAAACAAATTCTCCTTCAGTTGCCCATGTGGGTTACGATATTTCTCCACTCTCGAGAGTTAAATTAAAATTTTAACCACTCGCCTGACGGCTTGCGGTTAAATTTCAAAATTTAACTCTCTTGAGTGGAGAAATATCGTAACCCACGGGCAACTGAAGGAGAATCTATATATGTATCTAAAACATTTTCTTTACACTCTCCATGCGTTTAATGTGGCAAAATGATTTACCGACTGTAGTTTCTTTAGTTGATATCAACTCAATCTAAACCGGCGCCATTTCTGTTCCTGTCCCAAGCAAGGACGCGTATTTCTATTGGCATATGCCTCTGTGTTCAAAGATTTGAGGTGATACGAAGTTGTCTTTTGTTTATACTGGTGATAAGAATCCCTTTAACCGGTTTATCTCCGTCACATTTTTGTGTCTTTTTGTGTTCCATGATGTGAGATGAGAGATAGTTCTTTGTTTTTATTGTATTGTTGACAAGTGATTGCTTAAATACGTATTTAAACTTTTCATAAAATGTAGTAATTAGTTTTATTCTGACCTACTTTTTATTCAACACATTTTGAAAAATTAAACCTATTGTGTGTACATGTACTAGGTGACACCAATTGTCTTCCTTCATTCAACCGCTTCGGTGACGAAATGGTTACCATGCTCGCCTCGAGTGCAGTAGATTGTGGGTTCGAGCCACGGTCTGTTCAACCCAAAGACTATAAAATTGGTATTTGTTGTTTCTCCGCTAAGCACGCAGCATTAAGGAGAAAGAGCATAGAACGCTTGGCTCAGAATCAGAATATTGTTTCTTGGGGAGCGACATGTCTACCCGCGGACTGTTGTTTCAGTGAGGTAGCACTATAAAAATCCAACTCAACGTGTTGGTCTACAACACAGCTGACCTCATCATCATCTCATTGAAAATTAACTTATTCTCGCCATGATATAGCTGAAAAATTGCTGAATTGGCGTTAAACAACAATCACTCACTCACTCACTCACTCTTCTCTCACACAATAATAGAAAAAATACTATAAAATTAAGAATTGTATCTAAGCATGTTTACGTAAGGTCTATGTACTAATTTTCGTTAAAATTTTTACTTATGTTTACCTTTTCGTACACATTAGTTGTGACCATGCATTTATATTGTTAAAAAGTGATATATTATTTACAAGTAAAAAAAAATAATTTATGCTTATTGGTAAACACAAATTTATGCTTGGTATATCAATGTTATATGACCGGTGTTCATTATACGAGGGACCGTCGTTGTCGTGATCGTAAGGTTGTTGGATTTACAACTACATGTGCAAACAATGCCTATCACCATTACAGTGCGACAGGTCGGTGGTCTTCTCTGGGTACTCCGGTTTCCTCCCCAATTAAACTGACCGCCACGATACAGCTGAAATATTGTTGAAAGTGGCTTTAAGCACCATTAAACCAAACCCACCCTCATAATACGAAGCAGGATATATAAACATCCAAACCCTTTCATAGATCATCTTGATTGCATTCATTAGAGTAAAACTTTTTAAATACATTGCATAGTTGAAGGTAAATGCCTATTCATTGTGAAAGGTAATGCAGTGTCCAACTTCAAGATTGTTCTTGCTATATATTTGTATACATTCACTGAGAGAAAAACGACGTCTTCTAATATTTAATGAAGAAAGAAGTTATGTGTTCCATATATACAAACGTAGAAAAAAAGATTCTTAACAATAAGTTATTATACATTGTCAACGAGATGGGGTTAGGGAATTATGGTGTTTAACGCCACTTTCAACATTATTTCAGTTATATCGTGGTGATCAGTTTTATTGGTGCAGGGAACCGGAATACCTGGAGAAACTACTGACCTGTCGTAAGTTACTGACAAACTTTATCACATACACAAAAATGAAATCTTGTATATATTTTTTTTTACTTTAAAGCATGTTACAAAGAAGATATTGCAATTCTTATCTTTTTATGTCTCCTTCTAAAAGCAAAAGATCATATTGACCGTATCTAAAAGCAAAAGATCATATTGACCGTATCAATAAGGAAGTCACATATAATTTCATTGATAAATATTTATATACTAAGCCGTGAGAAACATGTACATGTACAAAACGTATTTAACAAAAAATGTAAACAAAAAGATAAGTTATTAAATAGCATATGTTGATAACGATTTAACAACCCCCCATAGGTTCTCACTATATAATACTGGATTGAACAACCCCCCATTGGTTCTCACTATGTCATACTGGATTTAACAACCCCCATTGGTTCTCACTATGTCATACTGGATTTAACAACCCCCCATTGGTTCTCACTATGTCATACTGGATTTAACAACCCCCCATTGGTTCTCACTATGTAATACTGGACTTAACAATCCCCCATTGGTTCTCACTATGTCATACTGGATTTAACAATCCCCCATTGGTTCTCACTATGTCATACTGGATTTAACAACCCCCCACTGGTTCTCACTATGTAATACTGGATTTAACAATCCCCAATTGGTTCTCACTATGTCATACTGGATTTAACAACCCCCCATTGGTTCTCACTATGGCATACTGGATTTAACAATCCCCCCATTGGTTCTCACTATGGCATATTGGATTTAACAATCCCCCATTGGTTCTCACCATGTCATACTGGATTTAACAATCCCCCCATTGGTTCTCACTATGGCATACTGGATTTAACAATCCCTATTGGTTCTCACTATGTTATACTGTATTATGAATATAAATATAAATGAAGAGTTTCTCCAATATCAACACAAGAAATTCTCTTATGAACTAGATGAAACTACATCTAGATAAAATCGTTCTAATCGGGGTTAATTATTACCACCAAGTCCTTAAGTAAATATCCAGCAGTTGCTAGACTTAATATTTGAGGTTGTTATTTATATGCGAGTCAGGTTTGTTATCTTAAACCAAAGACTATAAAATTGGTATTTGTTGCTTCTCCGCTAAGCACGCAGCATTAAGGAGAAAGAGCAAAGACTGGTTGGCTCGGAATCAGAATAATGTGTCCGAGTGGAGCGATATGCCTATATATATATATATATACACGCGGACTGTTGTTTCAGTGAGCTAGCACTATAAAAGTCCAAGTTAGCGTGTTGGTCTACAACACAGCTGACCTCATCATCATCTCATTGAATATTAACTTATTCTCGCCATGATATAGCTGAAAAATTGGTGAATTGGCGTTAAACAACAATCACTGACTCACTCTTCTTTTACACAATGATGAAAAAATACTATAAAATGAACAATGTTATCTAAGCATGTGTACGTAAGGTCTATGTACTAATCTTCGTTAAAATTATTACTTATTTTTACCTTTTTCGTACACATTAGTTGTGACCATGCATTTATATTGTCAAAAAGTGATATATTAGGTACAAGTAAAAAAATAATTTATGCTTATTGGTTAAACACAAATGTATACTTAATATATCAAATGTTATATGACCGGTGTTCATTATACTGAGGGGCCGTCGTGGCCGTGGTCGTATGATAGTTGGATTTATAACTACATATATATGCAATCGGTGCCTATACTAATGTTGTGAGTTCGAATCTAGATCAGGGCAAGGTGTACAACATTATGTGATAAAGTTTGTCAGTGACTTGCGACAGGTCGGTGGTTTTCTCCGGGTACTCCGGTTTCCTCCACCAATAAGACTGACTGCCACGATATAGCTGAAATATTTTTGAAAGTGCCGTTAAACAGCATAAATCTAAACCCAACCTCATTATACGAAGCAGGATATATAAACATCCAAACCCTTTTACAGATTGTCTTGATTGCATTCATTAGAGTAATACATTGCCTTCTTGAAGGTAAATGTCTGTTCAATGTGAAAGGTTATGTAGTGTCCAACTTCAAGATTGTTCTTGCTACCTTGTGATAAATTTATGGAGAGAAAAACGAGATCTTCTAATATTTAATGAAGACAGTAATATGCAAAATTGCTCCATATATACACACAGATAAACGATTCCAAGCGATGACTTATTATACATTGAGTGGTCGTCGTGATCGTATCGTAGTTGGATTTCCAACTACCTGTGCAATAAGTGCCTATCGCCACTACAGTTCTGAGTTCAAACCGCGTTCATGGCGAAGTGTACTCGAATACTCGATAAAACATTATGTGATAAAGTTTGTCAGTAACTTGTGACAGGTCGGTGGTTTTCTCTGGGTACGCCGGTTTCTTCCACCATTAAAACTGACCGCCACAATAAAACTGAAATAGTGTTGAAAGTGGCGTTAAACACTGTTAACCAAATCAAACCTATTCAACATTGTCAACGAGAGAACATACATATTTTTTATTATTATATATATAACAGAAGAAACAGAAGATGTAGAGGTAACAGTTGAATGTACGCGATTTCTATAACCATGTGAGAATTAAAATACTTAGACAAAAATGAGATCGACCATCCTGTATATTTTTTCTTTGTTTAAATCGCCTTCTAAAATCAAAAGATCATATTGACCGTATCTAAAGGAAAGTCACAGATAATTTGATTGATAAATATTTATATACTAAGCCGTGAGAAACATGTACATGTACAAAATGTATTAAGAAAAAAGTAAACAAAATGATAAGTTACTAAATAACATATGTTGATAACGATTTAACCCCCTCCCATTGGTTCTCACTACATGTAACATATGTTGATAACGATTTAACCCCCTCCCATTGGCTCTCACTACATGTAACATATGTTGATAACGATTTAACCCCCTCCCATTGGTTCTCACTACATGTAACATATGTTGATAACGATTTAACCCCCTCCCATTGGTTCTCACTACATGTATGTAATACTGTATTATGAATATATATTATCATAAAAGAAGAGTTTCTACAAGTAGTAAACAAATTTATTAATAAAAATTATGTAAATCAGTTACATTAGATCAACGAAGGAAATTCCCTTATGAAGTAGATACATGTAATCTTTATTATCTGGGTTAATTATAAGCACCAAGTTCTTATACAACCAGCAGTTGCCATAGTTAATACTGAAGGCTATATTTATTATCAAAACAGAATGAGGAGAATTTAGCCCTCTCGATCCAATGGGAGTAATTACCTTTGGTGGGGGGGGGGGGGATAGCTGGCTTTTGTTATTTTATTTCTTTGTTTATATTTGTATATTTCATTGACTTGTTTTCTTCATTGTAATTTTTATTAGTATCTTATCAGAGAATTGCCAGCATATGTATGATGATTTGGTCCCATAATGATTAAATTAAAAACAAAACTATGTGTGCATGGTAGATGTTATTGATTTAATTAGATTAGTGTAATTGATAGGCTACTAATGACTAAGAATTATATTTTTGACATAATTATTATTAATTAATTGTCGATTGTGATGTACATTGTATATTAGAGGGGAGCATTGTTATATACCATTAAACGGTTTAATCCCGCAACATTTTTTTGCCTGTCCCAGGCGACCAGGATCTAGGTTTCTATCGGACGCCGTCGTTCTAACATCTTGGTTAAATATTTTGGGGTTTGATAGAGCAGTGGTTCGCTTGGTTGTAGTTTGTGAAGTTGGCGATTAGTGGAGCGGAGCATGAACTCTTCCGGAGCACCCGAGTAAGCCCTCGGATTTTAGTAGGGTTGCTTGATCTTTAGGTTTCTGTGTAGTGTTTTATAGATCATCGTTTGTCATTTTGTTCTTGCTCATTTTGGCCATTGTATTATCAGTCCTTCAATTTACGGCTTCGGAATACCTGGGTGGTGCCACTATCGGAGCAAGAACTGCTTACCCTTCCGGAGCACATGAGTTCACCCCCGGTTTTAGTTGGGTTCGTGTTACTCGATCTTTAGGTTTCTGTGTAGTGTCATTGTCATTGTTTGTTATTTTGTCCTTTTTCTTTTGGCCATTGTATTGTCTGTCCTTCGATTCACGGCTACTGATTACCCCTTTTTAGTATCTTCAAACTTTTTTGACTGTTTAACTAATGTCTTTTATTTTCAGTTAGAAGTAATATATCTGTAGGAATCATATGGAAGTGGGTTAGTAGTATATTATAGTCGATGATTGATAGTCTGAAGCCACACTGAAGAAATATTGAAACACACAAACGCTTGAAATAACCAATAGTATGTTTATACATACAATCATTTGTTTGATTGATTGATTGATGTTTAACGTCCAGCGAGCAATTTTTCAGCTATATTCGGGACGAGAATAATTTAAACGTCACGGGACTCGAAACAAGGAAATCTGATGGGTAGGGACGGAGAATTTTTCCAGTGCAACAGTTCTCCTATGGACCACTCATCATGAGCATAATGCTCATAATGAGCTGTTACACTGGGTTCTTTAACGTGCGAAGAGGGTGGCAATCTCTCAACACGGGACCTCGGTTTTATTTACGTCTCATCCGAAGGACAGGTTGGTTGTCAATTCATACAACCGACGGACGCCCCGTCAAGCCGAAGAAGCTCTCGGTCCCATTTCTATACCCCGGGGTTCCCGCGGGGTTATCATTTGTTTGACAAATCATGGACGAGTATTGAGGTAGCCGTCATGGTAGTGATCGTATGATAGTTGGATTTACAGCTGCCTGTGCAGTCAGTGTTTATCAACATGCACTTAAGTTGTTATTTCGAATCCCGTTCATGGCAAAGTGTACTCGATACATCATTATGTGATAAAGTTTGTCAGTGACCTGCGACAGGTCGATGGTTTTCTTCGTGTGCTTCGGAGTTATCCACCAATAAAACTGACTGCCACAATATAACTGAAATATTGCTGAAAGTGGCGTTAAACACCATAAACTAAGCCAAATTTGGACGAGTATCGCACAACAATCAGAGCGGTTAAAGACTTCTGCTACAATTACATATTTACAGAAGTTTGTAAGGAGTCAGTATTGCACACAAATGTGTACTACACATGGACAAATACGTAGTACACATGGACAAATACGTACTATACACTAACAAATACGGTAGCCGAACGACTTCTTCCAAAACAGAACATACCAAATAAATAATCTCTAACTATACATACTATCTTATTTAGATTTATTTTATAAAAGTTGATTTTATTTGGCTTTCTACAAGGATTAATCGTTCTATCGCTGGAAATAGCCGTCCGTCTGTGTATATAGATAGTAAAATAGCAACTTAAAATCCAATATCGTTTTATGTAGCGATACTAATTATGTGTTAATGTATATAGTGTGATATTTTATTACTTTCCTGGTATTTAATTTCATCTATTTATAATGTCGTTGTAATTCGTATTATCATATTTCAACTTTGCATCTATTTCTGAAAAAGAAAACCATAATATACAATATTAATAATATTATATACGTACAATATTAATAATATTGTATACGAATGTCATTATCACCTGCTAATAAAACATTCCCAAAATAAATTCGCAAAATTGTAGTTACAGAGACAAACATTGGTACATATTGTAGCACACATGTGATCGTTCACTCTCGGAGCGTCATACACGCGCTTCAATACAAAATGGCGAGCTTAAGCTAGTTTTATTCGGTCATGCAATAAAATGTAGACCCTCACATTTAACTGGGAGAGCTGCATTGTTGTAACAAACACTGAGTATTGAACTCTATGCATGATATGTTTATTATTCGTGCCGCTAATGCTGTTCTATATATAATACTAGTTTCTATAAACAGATAAAGAGAGTAGAAGGCCTTAACCATCATTTTACACTCAGGTTTCTGTAGGGTTCATGTTACCCGATCTTTAGTTTTATGCGTTATGTTTTGTAGATCGTTGTTTGTCCTTTTTCTTTTGGCCATTTTCTTGTCTGTTCTTTGATTTGCGGATTCTGATTACGCCTTTGGTATCTTCAAACTCTTTTTAATGTTAAATAGTATAGCAGGTTTTCGAAAGAAATAAAAGAGATAATGTGATCACTTAATTCATTTAGCAAAACAAAATATGTCGCAGTTCGTAATTTGATAAATATAGGGTCAAACTATTCGCGGAAAGTTTAAAAATTACACACCGGATATACAACGTTTTACGTAATAAACTTACAAAGGTATTTCAGCTGACATATCATATGACGGAAACATTGAAACCCAGAATACAGAAATAGTTCACATTGACTGCCTTACGACAAAAGGGATGATTTCAATTTCATTTACATTGTATATGTATAGGAACATTCCAGCAGCACCTACATATGGATGATATATCTCTCAGTTGATACAATATTCTAGAACCTGTGTTTCCTATCGTGATTTTCTTGACAGAGATTTCTATTAATAATGGATCTATTGAACAAAGGGTTCCCTATGGTTAAGCTAAAGTCGTCACATCGACAGTTGCACGATGGCAACCACGACAGGGTTAACCGTTACAGAATATCTGTCATAAATAACCACACATCTGTTCTTGTTTTGCAATCACAACTTCGTCCTTTCCTCATTCAGAATTTACCACAGAATGCCTTACAAATGTAACACGACGGGTGTCACTAGTGGAGCAGAAACTGCTTACCCGGAGTTCAGTTTGTGTTTTTGTGGGGCTCGTGTTGCTCAATCTTTAGTTTTCTGTGTAGTATTTTGTGGACCACTGTTTGTCTTTTGGTCCTTTTTTACCTGGCCATTATATTGTCTGTCCAACGATTTGCGAGTTCCGATTACCCCTTTGATATCTTCAAACTTTTCTTGTACAATAAAGACAATAAAGGTATCTTACAGAACACGTATTTACAAGTAGCTAACTACCAATATTCTTTAAGTAGAAGTTCTATGTTAAAGGCGTCCGTACGACAGATGAAAAAAATAAGATCGAGTTTAATTACCACTTGATTTTGGTGTAAACATAGTGCTTATGTTATTAAATATAATCATAGACACACAGCTAGACACTTTTAAAAGGCTCAAAATGTTTATTGCATTGAAGTGAAATAATTTAAATAGTAGATTTATTATAACTATAACCTATTATCAGTGTTATATATTAATTATTAGTATATTTTTTCGCAAGACAAGGATTATCAGGTCCATATCAGATGAGCTCGAAGAGCGAATCTGATATGGACCTGATAATCCTTGTCGAGCGAAAAAAAAATACTAATAATTTTGTTATCGGTAATTTCACAATTTTAACACAGCTTTGTGATATTTTTGTTGTGTTTTGAACTTTTTTTTAATATTAATTTTTTTTATCGGTAATTTCACAATTTTAACACAGCTTTGTGATTATTTTGTTGTATTTTGACCTTTTTTTTTTAATGAAACGTTTAGTGACGTCATGTTAGACCGCGCATGACAAATGACCAACAGCTGATAATTTTTTGTATCACGAGTCGGTGGTCAGCTGAACGTTTATCGGGTAGTAAAGACCAAAGGAAACTGTAACCAATTACCGATAAATATTTATTCTAATACTTATGTATGTCAAAATAACTTATTACTGGATTGGGTTGGGAAACTGTTGAGAACAAGGAGTCAATTTGAAGATAGTAAAAGTATGAATATACCAGAGTGGTAATCAAAAGAGTAAAAGTATGGTTAGATTATGGTTATGGAGTAACCAACAACCTACTGCAAGTAACTGATAAATTTTATCACATATTGTTGTATCATGTACATCTCGTCGTGAGCGGGATTCGAACTCACAATTTTAGTGGTGATCAAATATTCACTCGTTAAAGATACCACTCGAAATTGTGTTGTGAGGAAAATTCTCTTTTGGCACCTATAGAAAGGAAACTAATTGTTTCAAGTGTTGATTTTGTGATTTATATTAGTATTTATGTATATTTTTTTTAACAAATGTCACGATCATAGCTATGCTATTCCATTGATTATTTGGAACAAGGAAATATTCGGTATATTTTGTCTATGTTTAACTCTGACTTTGATCTGTGTGATATAAGTTTTACAATGTATTGGGTCAACCTGGGGTCAACCCTATTGCCCTTTCGGATTTATTTGTATAGAGTGGATTATTATTTGTCACAACTACATATTTTTATTTACATATTTGTGATTTTCTAATGAATCAATTCACTTATAAACTTAATATTGAATTAGTTTTTGTTTCAATTTAAGCTATCTGCCATTCGTTGCCGTCAAATTAAATGCTTCCATAGCTGGTGGAAATTTTCCATCAACCTCCACAAGGAAAGCTATATTTCCAATATTAGCCAGAACTTTTATAATTAACAATGTTGTGAATCCAATTATTTATGGTTTCCTTGATCAAACATTTCGTCAAAATTGCAAAATGTTTTTCAACCGTTTAACATGCAGCGTGTAGCTAAGTATATAAAAAATGTACAATGTTAATTAAGCATGTCAAGAGTAAGTGGGTGACACACACACAGGAAGGAAGTGTATTTTTTCCAAGTGTATAGGTGTCGTAAGTCATTATTGTACAGGAAGTAGACATATTGAAATGTTAATATTAGTGCAGTTTTTGAGTTTCGATAACAAGGTTAAAAATAAAATTGTGGGAAAAATTAAAATTCAGATGCATGACAATTTTTCCGAAAGTTTTTCCGACGTGACTTTATTGGATCTAAATGACGATGAGACTGTCCATCGTCTCGCTCCGATAATATATCTATCATTCCTTATGGTGCTTGGAATACCAGGGAATTTGTTAGTTATAATTGTGTATCATTTAACCTTCAAAAGGAGAACGACACATAGGCTTTTCATTACTACACTGGCCATTGCTGATTTTCTGGTATGTACAATAACAGTCCCGTTTGAAATATTCCAAATGACACGCCAGTTAACTTTCTATTCTAAGTGGGCATGTAAAATATTCCGCGCCATAAATGTGTTCTTAGCTTTAGTGTCATCGTTTATTCTTATAGCATTGTCGACCGACCGTATGCGACGTGTGTGTCAGCCATTGAGACTACAATTAACACCTCGACAGACGTTATGGACTGTTTTATTCGTAAGTATAGGTGCATTATTATTTGCTTGGCCGGAAGCAGTTATAAGTGGATTGAGTCCAGAATATTTTGAGGACTATAATTTAACTGGGTCCGATTGTAGTTTTTCAGACAGATATACTGACAAACAATATACCACCATATATAGCTCTATACTGTTAGCCATTTACCTCGGATGCATAATTACGTTGATCACCATGTATTGTGTCATAGGTCATCAGGTCATAAGTCACGCGCACTTTCGAAATGCATTTACCAGACAAGAATGTGCAGGCGGTGACAATCATTCAACTGCATCTACAAATAAATTGAAGAAAAGCGATCAAATAAAAAACAGTGCCAGTAGTGACGACCCATGTGATAGTAAAAGTGAGGATGACGATGGGCACAACAACATCTCAGAATTAAAATCTGATTCAAAATCAAAAAGTAAGGAGGATTTATCAAAAGAGGACCCAAAGACACCAGATAAGGGAAATGGAGTCATGGAACAGGCAAAGTCTTCACGAAAAGTGACAAAGATAGCATTTGCCATTAGTTCTTGTTTCATTTTAAGCTATCTGCCATTCGTTGCCGTCAAATTAAATGCTTCCATAGCTGGTGGAATATTTGTATCAAACTCCACAACGAAAGCTATATTTCCAATATTAGCCAGAACTTTTATAATTAACGATGTTGTGAATCCAATTATTTATGGTTTCCTTGATCAAACATTTCGTCAAAAGTGCAAAATGTTATTCAACCGTTTAACACGCAGGGTGTAATTAAGTATTTATACAATGTTAATTAAGTATGTCAAGTGTAAATAGGTGACACACACACTCAGGAAGGAAGTGTAATTCTTCCGAGTGTGTAAATGATGCAAGTGGCAGTCATTATTGTACCGGAAGTAGACATATTAAAATGTTCATTCAATCAAGCAAACTTACAACACAATCAAAACGAATCAGTATTGTTATACAAGGCAATTAACACAATCATATATAAATCATTAGTTTTGTGTTTGTAGTTTATTTTGTATTAAAACGTTCTAAATAATACTGACTGTTGTCAAATACCAAAGCACAAATGTATGTCAAATACCACTGTATGCATTTAATATATGTTCACAAGGTTCTTCCGTAATTTCGTCCTAACAGATTCATTATTTAAAAAATATTTCAAAATGGTGGTATAATTTTATATATGTTTCCTATTGCATATCATTGCAATACTGTGAATTCGTTTAAATTCGTGCATGCCAATATTCGTGGTTTGAGGATAAATTGTATTTCCGTGGACACGTAAATTCATGGATCCCTTACTAAAATCTGTACTCGCATATTTAATTTTCAGACGTATATATATATATAGAACCTACAGGATGTCGGATCGGAAACAAGTGTTAACGATTCTGTGCAAACAAACACAGATAATAGAAAAACGTCTAAAATGTAGCACAACAACATCAAAAAAGATGTTAAAATATAGCAAAAAATAACTATAAGTCTACAAAAAGACTATAATTATAATCAAATTGACGGATATTTCGCTTGACCGACAAGCTTCTTCAGCGTCTGTAACCTGATTTGAAAAATTGTCACGTGACCATCAGCTATCGTGACTTTAAAATCATAATCTTGAACTTTATACTTAATATCTGAAAATTAAACCAAACAGTGTTAGAATTAGATTTTGAAGCTGTCAAATGTTTGTTCTTCCCTCGACGGGATTTGAACTCACACCATTCGCTTAGCCTTACCTCCCGCGCCCTGCACCACTCGACTACATCCACTCCTTAAAAAAGAGATTCAATAGTCGTAGTGTTACCTTGTCTCGTAAGGATTTAATCTAGGGATAGACGTAAGACATGTGTATAAGCGTGTGTAGATGGTATATATATACTTAATATTATAATTTGACAGCAATCTAATTCAGCAATTTTTAATATATTGTATATGGTAATGAAGAATTCATTATACAGTCACGGGAAATAAAGTATATTATACAAACGTCTAAGCAAGTGACAACCATACAATATATCTGTCCCACTGGATCCCAAAGTTACTTGTGATACTAGGCTAATACTAAATATTAAATATATGTCTGAAAATTAAACCAGTGTTAGAATTAGATTTTGAAGCTGTAAAATTGTTGTTCTTCCCTTGCCGGGATTTGAACTCACACCATTGATACACTGCAGCACCATTCGCTTAGCCTTACGTCCAGCGCCCTAGACCACTCGACTACATCCACTCCTTAAAAAAAGAGCTTCAATAGTCGTACTGAAGGGAAAATGAAACGCAGGGTAACATAATATGCTCCTATTTTTTAACTGCGTGGCGTAAAATTACGAAAACTGGACGGACCAGTGGCTTGGTCAGTGTGCACTAAAATCGGTGTCTAAAGTTACTCAACCGTAAAAGGTATCATGTGACAAAGAGAAAGTGATAAAAAGCAAATAACACCTGCAGAATAATGATAACAAGTTCGTCAACACACCGTGTCATACCACTTGATACTCTTGAGGTATACACATCACTTTCCACTATTCAAAGTTAATTTGAATCTCTTGTAATCATGCCACAGCTGACGGAAGTTCAGAGGGGTCAGGCTATTGCATTGCTAATGCAAGGTCAAAGGAAACAATGATATATGATAAAGTAGACCGTAAATCGCTTGAGCATATGTACTTCAGTTATGTCCGCCCTATTCTAGAATATGCGGATGTGATCTGGGATAACTGTCCAAATGATATGAAGGAAAAACTTGAACATTAACTATGAAGCCGCACGTATAATAACCGGAGCTACAAAATTGACAAGTATACGTATACTTTTACAGGAATGTGGATGGGAAACCTTAGAGGAACGAAGAAACAAACATAAGATTTTATTATTTCACAAAATGGTTAACAAAACAGTTCCCGAATATTTATCCAATTTAGTTCCATCCTCCTTCGGACAAACTCATCAATATAGCACTCGGAACAATTCTAATCTAGTTCATGTACATTCTCGTACAGCTTATTATAATAATAGCTTTTTATCTTCAACCGTTCGACTCTGGAACGAACTTCCAGCGAATATCGAAACTAATGTTTCTGTCAATTCCATGAAATTATTTTTGAAAACCACAATAAATCCTGTACCATCTTACTTCTATGCAGGTTCTAGAATTGGTCTACATACTAGAATTCGAACTGAGAGTAGTGCGCTTAAAGATCATCTTTATAAGAAAAATATCGAAGCTAATCCCTACTGTAGTTGTAAACTGGTAGAAACGTCCGTGCATTTTTTACTACAATGTTCTCTGTATGAAAGGTTAAGAAATGATTTATTTGTTAACCTGTCTTGTCATTTGAATATTAATAATCTACTCTTTGGTGATTCTAACCTCCCAGATTGTGAAAATGAAAGTAATTTCCTTGTAATTCAAGATTTTATAATAAAATCTAAACGACTTACATCATAGAATATAAATGAATCTTGCTTTTACTTGTTGCATAATATTAGATTTGTCATTTTATTGTTCATTGTACAAATTGTCACCCCTCCACTTTGATGTTTATTTAAACAAATGTGTGTATTATTAATGTGCATGTTTTCTATCCATCTTATATGTATTTTTCTTTTCTTATCTTTTTTTGTATCTGGGAGAAGAATTTATATAAGTGCTGCGTCACTTGTTTTCTGATCTCTATGTATGTACTATTGTTATAACTAATGTAATTTATTTAATAAATATTGTTTACACTAAAGGATGTGTACAGAACACCAGCGGAAATTCCCAATGATATCATTTGAAGTGATCGACAAAATACAAGACTCATAAAATACAAATACAAGTACTTCTAGCTAGATGAAAGCGTTTTTTATGCGTTACCGTATTGAACTAAAAATAGATCACAAAATGTCCTTAATTTTAATTTTGTAAGTTACAATTTTGTAAATTATTTTTTTCTTTGAATATAGGCAATCCTACAAATTTACATATAAGATAAGGTGTACATGTTTAAATACTTTAAATACCACATGAATTGAAATTGTGTAATATTTGAGATCTGGTAGCTAGATTGTTATCAACATATCGGAAACGTGTGGATATTCTCGTATGATGTTTTTGTACGTTAGACTTTTCACTGATAACGAAGTGTTCACAATTTTTGTCTTGGTGTAAAAACCACTAATTAATTTCTTTAAGATTTTCTACTAAATTGTAGGGGTTTCTTTTCGAGTCTACCTGACCATTTTGTATGAAGTTTAACCGTTCCAACACCATATATTTTCTGAAACGTACATGAGTCCTCTACGTTCTGTCAAAATATCATGGGATGTTTAAAATCTTGCAGTGAAATGCCATGCTATTGGACATCCCCTACTCTAAAAATAGCAACGTTATTCCCTGAATTTCAGTATTTATACATCATGCACCAAGACCTCCATAAAGGATTAAAATACAACTAAATTCAACCAAATTTGGGCTCAAAATAATCCATATATATTACCAATATTATTTATGCAATTACATTTAATTTTTTTTTTTCAAAATGCAGCAAAGCGAAAGGAATTTCTTTCTTTAAAAAGGATTAAGCTCTTATTAGTGAATAAGTGGTTTGACACCTCTAGTTGTATCGTACGTACAAATGTATTAAACCATTTCTGAAATCTCTAATAATAATGTAATTCTAAGGCAATATACGTTTCTCTGCATTTGTAAGTACACCGAACTACAGATTTAAATGTACACAAGTAAGGCCTTATAGTCATAAAACATTAGAGTACGATTGTTCGTATACTCATACTACAAGACCATCCAGTGAGAACAATATGATTTTTGTTACAATTTTCCAATTTGTCGCTTTTCCGGTAAGAAACTAAGAACAGATTGATGATACCATAGAGGCATTCAGAAGCTGTAAAACATGTGCACGGAAGTTAAACGACTCGAAAACCTGGTTTAACGCTGTAAGTTCGAGTCCCACTCAGACGAGGTGTACTCGATGCAACGTTATGTGATAAAGTTTTGTCAGTGACTTGCGGTAGGTCGTTGGTTTTCTTCGGTTCCCCCCACCAAACAAAACTGACAGCCACGCTATAACTGGAACATTGTTGAAAGTGGCGTTAAATACCATTACACTAACCCGAAAGCCTGGTAAAAAGATATCAAACTTGTTTGTACGAGCTTCGTACTCATAATACAATTTATCTAACGAACACACTATTGTTATTGATACAGCGTTCGTTTTGATTGGTCTTTTTTTTCTATACGAAACCAAAACTTATACTCGAAAGTTTACGATCATAAATCGTTGAGTACCAGTTTCGTAATCGTACTAAAAAATCCCCAGTCAGAAGACTTTATATTTGGATACATTGTCCATATTGGCTGTTATGTCGTAAGCCTTAGTCCGTAGAACATAAAACATTTTTTAACATATATTTACTTGGCGAGAGTTGGGGCCTACAATACTGATAACTCCTTAATTCTTTCCAAATCATATGAAAGGAATGCGAATCTTATATAGATATTAATACATGACCTTTTCCATATCAGTCCGGGTATCATCCCGAGACCTCCATATCAGCCCGAGACGCGATCTGGGGCTGATATGGGTCGAGGGATGATATGGAAAAGGTTATGTATTAATCGTTTTATCATATACTTCCGACAAATTGTTCTATGAAACAAAAAAACAAAATGAAATAATTAAATGGATTTATATGGAAGTTTAAGTGTGTATTCATCAGGTACATTTTCAGAACACTATTCTCAAACAAGATCATTTCTACCCCCATAAATATTAATGGCAACATTTCATATGAAGGCATTTTGAAACAAAGAAAATATAGATGTGATTCTTTAGTGTTGTTTTTTTTTTTTATTTATCGTGAATTATGACGAGGGAATTGCATGTGAATCGTTTTCATTCAAAATGATTTTATGTTCTCTGTGATATAATCATTTATCGTCTAACGTTTCTATGTTTTTTATTTAATGTGGCTTTCTTGACGACACTTTTCCCCTCTCAACTCGATGTGTTAATATTATAGACATCCTTACTGTCACACTGGTCACTTCCATCGATTCTTGTTGACACGATTAGTAGGGATGTAACAAGGATAAAAACGTACTTTTAACACGTACTTTTAACAAATGACGTTGGGTTTCATATTCTTCAAGAACTGTAATCATCATAATTTACTTCCCGTGAAATGTGAGTAATAAAAAGTATTTTTCGTGAACCGTGATGAGACCCATTTCTCCCACTCAACGTTGTGTGTCAGGTAATGTTTTTAAACAGACACCACCGAAAATATCTTGCACGAGAAGCAATATTATGGGTTTTTTTTTGCACGAGACGTCTCTAATATGCATTGGGGTAAAGCTGATGACCGTAACTGTAATTACGGTCATCCCAAGATGGCGGACATGAAATTAGGAAAGAATCTTTTTCGTCGATTAAATTGTTTCTATAATGTATTTTAAATGACACATGCATTAGTACGATAATAATCTATGAACTTTTCACAAGGATTTCACAAATTACGACTGAAAAATGTATATGAAAGAAAAAATCCGATTTTAAAAAATCGCTAAGATGACCGTAACTGGACCGTAACTGATCATAATTTTTTTTTTCATCTCAGTTTTCGGTCATCTTAGCGAGTTTCTAAAATCGGATTTTCTCTTTCATATACATTTTTCAGTCGTAAATATTTATATACTAAGCCGTGAGAAACATGTACATGTACAAAATGTATTAAGAAAAAAGTCAGCAAAAAGATAAGTTACTAAATAACATATGTTGATAACGATTTACCAACCCCCCATAGGTTCTCACTATGTCATACTGGATTTAGCAATCCCCCATTGGTTCTCACTATGCCATACTGTATTTAACAACCCCCCATAGGTTCTCACTATGTCATACTGGATTTAACAACCCCCCATAGGTTCTCACTATGTCATACTGGATTTAACCACCCCCCATTGGTTCTCACTATGTCATACTGGATTTAACAATCCCCCCATTGGTTCTCACTATGTCATACTGGATTTAACAACCCCCATAGGTTCTCACTATGTCATACTGGATTTAACAACCCCC
>MJUT01048230.1:1029213-1043297 GCA_002080005.1 Gigantidas platifrons | reverse complement strand
AAAAATCATGGACACAGGGGTCCTGGATTTTTTTTTAATAAAAAACTAATCCTGGATTATTATTTTTGTTTATTTAAAGTCCGGTCCTGTGTTTTTATTTCAAATTCTCCCCCACCCCCCTTTAGTCGCAACAAATTTATATTAACATTTATTTAACTGTAAAATTCACCCCCTTTTTTCCCTTTTTTCTTGTTTAAATCAATGATCAACAATATTCCAGAATCAAACAAATGAATAAATATAACATAGCATCTTTCCTTTACATTGTCAAGATTATATTTATCGAAGATAAAAATAGACTACACATGCTACTCACAGTGACCCGTGACCCAGATTACGTGACCCGTGACCAAGATCAGCACGTATCAGCAATCTTTTCAGTATATGGTATATAACGATATATTTTTGCAATAATGATATCATAACACTACGCACATTGCCTTGTTATATAATCTGTTGATATGCGCGGGAATATAAATATATCTAATTGATCTATTAAATATGATATATTGGGGAAAAGGAAAGAAAATCATCGAATACATCGAGATAGATTAGGTGTATGGCTGTATTATATGAATGTCTATTATATAATTAGAAATACATTTTTATAAATTAGAGATGTATGCACGATTCAGTTATAATGAATATATACCAATGTAGATGTCATTATAAAAGCTATTGCAGAGAAATTATTGCTAGCGTATAGCGGTCCGTGTTGTTCATGTGGTTTTTTTTTCTGGTGTGTTATTATTATTATTTTTTTTCTTTTGTCTTCGTTTTATGTCTTGTATCCCATGTTGCATGTGCATGTGGATTGTCCATTACTTATTATCTCTTCAGTTTTCTCTAACGTTTATGTACATTTGTACCTCCCATCTTCAGGGATATTGTATATTAGTATAATTAACATTAATTCGACTACATACTGCACTTAATTACTGGCCTCCCAAGTACAAACAATGTCACTGACCATAGTGCACTCTTATAATCAACGACAATGCTTTACAAATGAAGTTATTTCAATTACAAAACTGCAATGTAGAATTACTTATTGAAATTATCCGCCCATTAATTATTCATTATGTTTAGGTTAGCGTTACCCCGTATAAGAGTATGATTGTAATTTTTGTTATCTTTGATGTAATTGGTGAAAATGCTTTTGTCCTGTAGGTTTTCTAGGTACACGAAATTTATATAATGATGGCTTGTGGTTTTTTTTTATATTTATAGTCATTTTGTCAATATAGACCTATAAATATATAAAGTATATCGTCAAGTTGGTTTAATTCAATGAGAAGCAACTGTGGCCATCTCATCTCATCGATTTGTTTTATACCTCTTTGAATCTAAATGCATGGCAAATTTCCGAAGGCTGTCGTTGAGGTGATCGTATGGTAGTTGGATTTAAAACTATCTGTGCAATCAGCGTCTATCACCTCTAAATTTGAGAGTTCGAATCCCGCTCATGGATAGGAATACTCGGTACAACTTTATGATAAATTTTGTCGTGACTTGCGACAGATCGACGGTTTCTCCGATTACCTCTACAATTAAAAATTGTCCGCAACGATATAACTGAAATATTGAAACATAACCCCTTCCTCCCCAATCTCAGGAAAGATAATTTTGAGCACATAACGATTAGATTACCCAACAACAATTGCAAACTCTAGATGATATATTATCTCTAATCGCTATAAGGTTCAAACCTGACATGTCTGAACTTGAAGACCTTATTCCTAAAGAGTCTAAATTGGTGGCAATGGTAAACTATTTCATGCAGGCAAAGCCATCTAGTCAATAGAACTATAACACGCCATGTACCTCTAATTTTATGGTCAACCAGAAATTCATTAAATTGACACATAACATGCAATTAATTTAAATCGTCTCAAACCAGTAACAACCATACAATGGTTCTACCCCATTGGATCCCGGGCTGTATTAAATATCTTTTACATAAACAGTCCTAGAATTATATTTTTAACTGATTGTGGATTTTTACTCTTTCCTAAGTGGATTCCAACCCACAACATTGGTACTCCGCTCCACCAATTTGCTTAGCATACTGATGAACCATTTAACTATTAATATATACAGTCTCATAAACTAGCGTTAACCACACGTACACTTTAATCGTGGTTAATTAGTTTTATTTTCTACTTAAGATAATTGTTTTCAAATGTAATTATTATGATAAATATTGATGGAAATCAATCATTACAATATTCTATAAATCCCATTAACAATAATTAAATAAAAAGGATTTTTATTTGGTCAACAATTAGATTAAAAGTCACAATAACTAATGTTTATTTAATGTTCTGTGAGTATACACGAAGGATCGTGTTATCATTGATATAATGGTTAATTACGACGAACTGTTGATTCCAGTCATGATGGAACTGCGAATTTAGAAAATATTGATGTCGGGAAAGTTCTGAATATGAATAAAAACGTGTATATCTAATTTATTGCGCACGACGCGTTTCTGGAATTACATTTGACAAAAACTAAGGTTCTCCTCCCTCAGGCATATGTGGCCTTAGTCTATTTTTATACTTTGGTTCTATTGCTCCAATGTGGCTTTCCAATCTTTCGATATTTAGCGTACCTGATGAAGATCATTCCAGAAACGTGTCGTGTGCAATAAGTTTGATATCCACGTTTTATTCCCCAGGTACACCTAAAATCAAATGATTTGAAAGCTATATTCTTAAAAAGTCTTTGGATGCTATCAAATTGGTTATTACTACCTACATCTAATTGAAGAGATACTCAGTTTTAATAATTATTGTATAGTTTATTAAGGAACTATGAATTTCAATAATAAATGTATCTAATAAGCTGCGTCAGTACCGAAACACTGACTACTGGGCATATGATTCCATCTGGGACTTCTTTATGATCCACCAAGATGAATCGATGTTTTTACCCATATTGTTGTCTTCTGTTAAGAAAAAAGTCGTTCTGAAAACATTATGTTTTTGTAAGGAATTATAATTTTGAAACTTTATTATCTTTGCTCGGTACTGAATAATAACAGTCACACGGTACCAATCAACAATATAACCAAAGACAACAACACGTATGCGTTTCAAATGTTTTCGTACTACTCAGACAGGACTCCAGAGCAAATCTTCGTCCTGAATTGGCAGAACAAAAAAACATGTGGAGAGGGTTAACCGGTACATGTTAACATTATTATCATTATAAATAATTGCATTGCACCAGGAAATTAGTTATCATATATGACTACAATGTGAGATATTATAATTTGGAGCAATCAAATAGGGTTTTGCCACTAGTGAAGCAGGAGCTTCCTACCATTCCGGAACACCTGAGTTCACCCCAGGTTTTTAGTAGAGTTCCTGGTGCTCATCTTTAGCTTTCTGTGTAGTGTTTTGTAGATCATTGTTTGTCCTTTTATAAATTACTGTTTGGTCTTTGAATTGTCTCTCCTTCTATTAACGGCTTCTGAGTGCAAACCTACAATTTAAAACATATGTGACATAATTAATATTTTGCTTTATTTACACGTATTAACATAACATTAACATATATATTGACAGCAGACAAACATTTGTTTTCACACAACACAAAAATCCATGTATTTCTTTTTTGGACATGAATAACCTGTCATTGTTATTTTTATTCATATTTTTTATCTTTGATATAATTTTCCGACAGAAATTACCAAAAAAAACAAACAAACAAAACAAAACAAAAACAAAAACAAACACCCCTAAAAATGAAATTATCGTTTCGTAGGGGCGTTTCCTCAAGTATTTCGACCTACAAAGAGATGCTCTCACTGTGTAATTTGTTTTTGTAATTAATATTGTAACAATTTTCAGTCAAAACATCCTGTTACATAATATTTTCTAAAGATATTCGAAGATTGTATTTCTAACTGTTATCGCTCCTAGACTGTGTTCTTCGTCATGAACATGCAAAGAAATCTGACTAACAGAGAAAAAATCAAAACCACCATAATTACTTCAGACTGAAACATGTTATTTATGTATGTTAACTTAATTATTTAAATTTTATCATGTCCACCTCCTCAGTACGAAACATTATATAAGTCTACCCATTCGTTCTTTTGCACGCTTCTTGCATTTCTGAGTTATGACCAATTCTATATATCTAGTACTTTAACGTTAGTCACTCATTCTCAACATTACAAAATCGAAATACACTCTAACGCAAATCAAGGATCAAGCAGAGGCATATGAGAAAGGATACCTCATATATTGTCATGTTGTAATTAGTCTAATCCATATCTTGCACAGAAAGAGCAACACCAGATGATTCAAATTAATCATGAATGACAGATATATTCTACAAATATTACGTAATGCATTGTATGTTGAATTTCCAATTAGTGTCACTGCGATACAATTCATTTTCCATGGCAGCTAGCTTCGGAAATAATTAAAACAATAGAACAGTATTTTATGTCTACGTTTTTATTGTATCCTGAAAACGTTTTATTTGATGTACAATAAAGGTTTATGGATAATACTTTTCTTTATCCGTCTAGAATATACTAATAACAATCTCCTAGTACCCGATTCATATAGGGCGAACGTTAATGATTGTGATAGTAAAGCGCGGTAGTGTAAGAATATTTAAATAACATATAGTTGAGAGGGTGATAGAGCAGATTGTTACCCTGAGAAAAACATTGTCAACTGATCTATATCCTTCACAACTACATGTTATTTAATTTATTATACTGAATGTTTTCATTTTCTCGTTTGCAATGATGTTTTTTTTTTTCATTTTAATGTTTCAATTGATTCTTAATCATCAAATTGAAGCTCTAAATGAGAGGATGACCGTAAAAAAATTGTTACCCACTGAGCCACGTCTCAGAGCAGAATGTTTCCCTCGCGTTATCCAATAAAATTACAGTTTACATACATGAAGTGTAATAATACATATTGAAACGAATAGAACGACAATTTGATACTTGTTTTGAGGTAATTTTAGACGTTACAGGATAAACACAATATTAGTACATTGCCGGTAAAAAAATATTGTGTTCTCGGTGCTAAACAGGAGAGGAACGCTCACCAAAATCTTGCTTTTCTATCTGTTTCTAAAGCTTGTACAAATAAATTTTATATTTTCCGACAATTTACATATATTTGATACATAATAGTTATCGATTATTGTACATTTTGCGACATGATTTCTGTACAATACACAACATAATACTTGCTCCTGGTATATTGAACAAGATATCAAAGACATCAGCATCAGTGAGATATATTGTACTTTACTTTTACCATAACCTTTTACGATTGCCACTATGACTTGGTAAACCGTTAAAGAAAATCTGTGCCACAAATGACCACGGATATTTTCCACTTGTAAACACTTTCCAGTCATTTCCTCATGCATGGCTTAACATCGAGTTTGTAATTAGAGAGACACGACGGGTGCCATTTGTGGAGCACGAGCTTCCTACCCTTCCGGAGCACATGAGTTCACCCCCAGATTTAGTGAGGTTCGTATTACTCGATCTTTAGTTTTATGTGTAATGGTTTGTAGATCGTTGTTTGTCCCTTTATCCTTTTTCTTTTGGCCATTGTGTTGTTTGTCCTTTTTCTTTTGGCCATTGTGTTGTTTGTCCTTTTTCTTTTGGCCATTGTGTTGTTTGTCCTTCGATTTGTAGATTCTGGTTACTCCTTTGATATCTTCAAGCTATTCTTTCAAACATACTGTTGACCATTTCCATACTTGGCCAGTATCTGTGCACGACCCTGTCCGTAAGCAACACGACTACTTCCAAAATGAGGTAGTGATCCTAGGCGTAAGAGGTTTTATTAGTCATTATGCGAGGCCCATTGTGTTACTCATAGTCCAGATTGGTTAAATAAGAAACCCTGATATTTAATGATGGTAATAAAATGAAAAGCAAAAATGCCATACTGTCGCAACAGTTCTATAAAAATATATAATGATGGTAGGCGTTACAAATGGTAGCTTACTGAATATTCATTTTCGCGTATAGTAACAATGACAAATGTGTTATACAGTACTCAAGCATTATAATTTAGCAACGGAAAATACCTACTAGTATAGATATCAAAAAGATATGTATCACGTCATGCTTTGTATTTACTGTTGATGCATCCTTAGTATGTAAACAATGTGGGATGTATACATATTTTATCCATCAAAATGATGTTTTGGGACCAACTTTTCGGTCGATGACAAGTTACAAGATATTTACATATTGTAATCAAATAACAGCATAGCAATTTAGGACATGAATTGTTGGCCAAGCAATACTTCTGTTATATTGTGGCCGTCAGTTTGAAGTATAGATTAAACCGGAGAAAAACGAATTTAGCCGAGGGCTCTAACTGGTTCGTCGTTATGCTTAGCGAACCCATGTTATGTTATACCAACGGTGAGAGTTCGAATTCCGTGGAAGAAAAAAACAAACATCTAATCAGCTAAATATATAACTCTGACATTGCTGAGTTAGGTGTGTTGGCGTTTATATACAAATATTTATATAATTATTTGCTATAGTACAATGACTATTTCTATGCTGTTCTACTAGTGTTGAAATATCATTTTAAAAGAATCATTTATCGTCATATATACATATAATTCGCTTACAATTTCATAGGAAGCAAACTGATTAAAATTATATGATAAAGATAAAATTGTGAATAAAATGGAACAGGAAAACCTCAAAGAATCCAGTCAGACAAAAAACAGTAAAGAAACAGAAAATAAATCAATACAAAATATACGAAATTGAGACACGAACCCCTCATTAAACCAGAAGTTGGGTATTGTAATCTCCTGCTTTCTATTTTTTCATGATGTGTGTGTTTAAAATTTCTAGCTCATAGAACCAACAGGTCGCAGGCAGGCAGACATTTATGAATTTCTCACTAGCAAGAATAGTATCCAGACTCCATACTCATGATGGTTGTGTGGTTAGCGGAGAAGCAAAAATGATCTAAATAATTGTATTTTGCTTCTACCCTACATGACAACGAACTCAGGACATTCCACACTCAAGGACAGAACACTAACCATTATAATATAAAATCGTAGGTTAAATCATGCTTTTTATTTATTTATTTAAAATGTTAATGAATATCACATATATGAAGTAAAAAGCACAGTATTCGCTTGATATATATCTACTTGGTTATGTAATGATCAACTCCTTCATGAAAACAATCGCAATACATTTCTTTTCTAAATACTTGAGTTATGACTCCAACATAAATTCACCACAGTCTAGTTAGTTCCGTCAAACTCAAAGAGATTTAATAGTTAAAAGTAAGAAGAAAGTAAACCATATAACTTAACAGTGATGTAATAATAATTAACTTGCAATTTTACTGTCATGGTCTTACATGTCTAAGAAAATCAAATGATAGAAACACCTCCACTTTGTATCTTTATCGCAACACTGTGTGTGTTTTATACATCAAGATGTTATACATAGTAACACATAAAAGTCAAACGTACAAAAACAACCAACATCAGATACTATTTGCTAAATAAAAGTAGTTCATAATGATAATGGTAATATTTTACAAACGAGAAAATAATATATATAATTATGATTAACATTAACCCTCATGAGTTAATCGGATTATTTCGAACTTTGACTGACGATAAAACAACATGTTTGTTTTGTCTTGGGTTTTCTGCTCTGACTGTGGTATTTTTTGTTTGTTGATATTGTTGTGAATTTCTGGAAACATGTATACCTAACTCATTGGCATTAATTTATTTGACTAATAGATAATACTGCATATCGATATTTCTATGTATAATAGTAAGAATGGTAAATGTGTTATACAGTACGTTATCATTTAGCTACACAGAGACCAACAAGCATAGCCATCAAAACGATCTGTATCACGTCATCCTTTGCTTTACTGTTGATGCATCCTTAGTATGTAAACAGTGTGGGATGTATATGTTTTATCCATCAAAATGATATTTTGGGGCAAACTTTTCTGTCGATGACAAGTTAGAAGATAATTACAGATTATAATTAAAAAATAGCATAGCAATTTAGGACATGAATTGTTAGCTGAGCAATACTTCTGTTATATTGTGGCCGTCAGTTTGAAGTGTAGATTAAACCGGAGAAAAAGTAATTTAGCCGAGGGCTCTAACTGGTTCGTCGTTATGCTTAGAGAACCCATGTTATGTTGTACCAACGGTGAGAGTTCGAATTCCGTGGAAGAAAAAAACAAACATCTAATCAGCTAAATATCTGAACTCTGACATTGCTGAGGTAGGTGTGTTGGCGTTTATATACAAATATTTATATAATTCTTTGCTATAGCACAATGACTATTTCTATGCTGTTCTACTAGTGTTGAAATGTCGTTTTAAAAGAATTATTTATCGTCATATATACATATAATTCGCTTACAATTTTATAGGAAGCAAACTGATTAAAATTCTATGACAAAGATAAAATTGTGAATAAAATGGAGAAGGAAAAACTCAAAGAATCCAGTCAGATAAAACAACAGTAAAGAAACATAAAATCAACAAAGTATACGAAATCCAAACACGAACCACACATTAAACTAGCGTAATCTCCTCCTCTCCATTCATGATGTGGCTGGTTAACATTTCTAGCTCATAGAACCAACAGGTCGTATGGAGGTAGAATTTTATCAATTGCTCACCAGCAGGAATATTATCCAGACACGTACTTCTAATGGGTGTGTGGTTAACGGGGAAGTAACAATGACCGATATGTGTTTGCCTTTACGCTACAGGACAACGAACTCAGGACATGCCACACTCGAGAATAAAACACTTAGCCATTACAACATAAAGTCGTTAGTAAAACCACGTTTTTTTTTTATTTATTTGAAATATTAATGAATAACACATATGTGAAGTAAAAAGCACATACTTCGCTTGATTATATCTACTTGGTTATGTAATGACCAATTCCTTCATGAAAACAATCGCAATACATTTTTTTTCTAAATACTTGAGTTATGACTCCAACATAAATTCACCACAGTCTAGCTAGTTCCGTCAAACTCAAAGAGATTTCATAGTTAAAAGTAAGAAGAAAGTAAACCATATAACTTGAGAGTGATGTAATAATAATTAACTTGCAATTTTACTGTCTTGGTCTTACATGTCTAAGAAAATCAAATGATAGAAACACCTCCACTTAATACCTTTATCGCAGAACTGTGTGTGTTTTATACATCAAGATGTTATACATAGTAACAAATAACAGTCAAACGTACAAAAACAACCAACATCAACCCAGAAACTATTTGCTAAATAAAAGTAGTTCATAATGATAATGGTCATATTTTACAAAGGAGAAAATAATATATATAATTATGATTAACATTAACCCTCATGAGTTAATTGAATTATTTCAAAGTTTGACTGACGATCAAACAACATGATTGTTTTGTCTTGGGTTTTCTGCTCTGACTGTGGTCTTTTTTGTTGTTGATATTGTTGTGAATTTATGGAAACATGTATACCTAACTCATTGGCATTAATTTATTTGACTAATAGATAATACTGCATGTCGATATTTCTATGTATAATAGTAAGAATGGTAAATGTGTTATACAGTACCCTATCATTTAGCTAAACAGAGACCAACAAGCATAGCCATCAAAACGATCTGTATTACGTCATCCTTTGCTTTACTGATGATGCGTCCTTAGTATGTAAACAGTGTGGGATGTATATGTTTTATCCATCAAAATGATATTTTGGGGCAAACTTTTCGGTCGATGACAAGTTACAAGATAATTACAGATTGTAATTAAAAAATAGCATAGCAATTTAGGACATGAATTGTTTGCTGAGCAATACTTCTGTTATTTTGTGGCCGTCAGTTTGAAGTGTAGATTAAACCGGAGAAAAACGAATTTGGCTGAGGGCTTTAACTGGTTCGTCGTTATGCTTAGCAAACCCATGTTATGTTGTACCGACGGTGAGAGTTCGAATTCCGTGGAAGAAAAAAACAAACATCTAATCAGCTAAATATCTTAACTCTGACATTGCTGAGGTAGGTGTGTTGGCGTTTATATACAAATATTTATATAATTCTTTGCTATAGCACAATGACTATTTCTATGCTGTTCTGCTAGTGTTGAAATGTCATTTTAAAAGAATTATTTATCGTCATATATACATAAAATTCGCTTACAATTTTATAGGAAGCAAACTGATTAAAATTTTATGACAAAGATAACATTGTGAATAAAATGGAGCAGGAAAAACTCAAAGAATCCAGTCAGACAAAACAACAGTAAAGAAACATAAAATCAACAAAGAATACGAAAACCAAACACGAACCACACATTAACCAGTGTAATCTCCTCCTCTCCATTCATGATGTGCTTGGTTAACATTTCTAACTCATAGAACCAACAGGTCGTAGGGAGGTAGAAATTTATCCAGCAGGAATATTATCCAGACACGTACTTCTAATGGGTGTGGTTAATGGGGAAGTAACAATGACCGATATGTGTTTGCCTCTACGATACAGGACAACGAACTCAGGACATACCACACTCGAGAATAAAACACTTAGCCATTACAACATAAAGTCGTCAGTTAAACCATGTTTTCTATTTATTTGAAATGTTAATGAATATCACATATATGAAGTATAAAGCACACAATTCGCTTGATATATATTTACTTTTCTAAATTGTTAGGTAATGATCAACTCTATGAAAAAAAATTCGCAATATATAATTTTTTCAAAATACTTGAGTTATGACTCCTAAATGAATTTATCACAGTTTAGATCCGTCAGCCTCAAAGAGATTTACTTATTAAAAGTAAGATGAAAGTAAACCATATAACTTTACAGTGGTGTAATACTAATTAACTTGCAATTTTACTGTCATGGTCCTACAGGTCTAAGAAAATCAAATGATAGAAACATCTCCACTTTGTACCTTTATCGCAGAACCGTGTTTGTTTTATACATCAAGGTGTTATACATAGTAACAAAATGAATGTCAAATGTACAAAAACAACCAACATCAATCTAGGTTATATTTGATTAATGAAAGTAGTTCATAATGATAATGAAGATATTTTACAAAAAAGAAAATAATACTTATAATTATGATATGCATTAACTGCACGAGTTAATTGAATTATTTCAAAGTATGACATTATACAATTATTGCCTGCACTTAAGGTGAACAATTATGATGTTCACCGCAAGTGCAGGCAATAATTGTTTTATTATACCGAAACTCTATTTACAATAATGTTGGATGCAATAAACACTTATTTGTGGGTTTTTTTATCTTGTGTTTTCATAAACTTCATATTAGTGTTTTTAACTTCCGGTCAAGATTGTAATTCCGGAATGCAAAACCGGATACATTTCCGGACAGATATGGAACATAACATTTGTCGACCGGTGAACAACAGTGATGTTTCCCTGGGGTATCAATTTTGTGAAAACATCACTTTTATTATATATATAATATATAATGTAAGGTATAATAATATACGTTGTTGATCTCCCTAGCAGATCAGGACCCACTAATAGTGTAAACAAGTTGCTTTTCTTCCAAAAAGCAATCGTGGGCGCAATTGATGCCAAAGTTTAATGTTATTGATAATTGAGTTGAAGTGTTTCTTTGTGTAGGGAAGGTTCTTTTGTTTATCATTGTAGTTATAGAACCATAACATGTTTAACCACACTTTATTAGCTGTTCTCCTTTAACTCATTTGGGTGGTAGCTATGGAAGAAAAACTATACTATCCTGTTACACATTGAAAGACATAGAATCAGAGGCACCTATGAACATGTAATCACTGTGATGGACATCAGATTTTAACAAAATGATTATTCCATATTAAGCACCATCCTCAGATCATTTCTGCAAATTTTCAGTTCAAATGAAATGACCCAGTGGTTTCTTAGAATATTTTTTAAATATTTCAACCAATCAAAAACTGCCGTCCTATGGTAGCCATATTGGATGTCTGATCAGAATGAAACTACAAATTGTATTAGATTGTCTAGTTTTCTTACAAATATTTTGATGAGAGCCCTGTAGTTGTTTCTTGTTTGTAAATGTATTCATTGTATGTGTTACTTTGTGATGTCGGGTACTGTTATGACAGTATTTGTAAGATTACTTCACACCTGTATTGTGTAATCTTGTTGATCGACCCACATCTAGGAATAGAGAAAAAGACCAGATTTAGTGTTGATTGGCTAGAAGCAAAGAGTACCGCTCAACTTCAGGCTAGGGTCCGTCTTACGGTCAATTTACTGTAGGCTATAAGTTAAGATCACTGAAGAACCTACGTTTACTGTGGGATGTAGAACAGTAACCAAAGCATTGTTCCTTTGCTTATTTAACTTTGTGTTATCTCTTCTGTTTATTAACGTCCATATCCCTTTTCACTTAATTATCTTTGATTACTGAATGTTTAACATCCAGCTGATACTATTGCATCCATATTCAGAACAATCCCACCAAATGTGAAAAGTTTGTCAATTACATACCAACATACAATCTTCATGTTGTATTCAAATCTGTGATTTTTTTTATTCATTGTAAAGCTTATTATTCAAAACAACATCACATTTTAAAATNTATTACCAAAGATAATTCAAGAACAAAATAAAGACTACAGTATCAAATGCTATTAGAATACATGTACAGTTTATATGCAATATTTTAAGGAAATATCAGAGAACATTTACACTGTCTATTGGAAAGAAAAATCAACTAAACTTATTTCAAATGTTTTAAATGAATTTTTTCCTTTTTTCCATTTTCAATTGAAATATTTTTGAAGTTTAATATGGAAGAAATATCTTGTAGTTGACCTTCTATTAACTTTTTTTACAACAACTACAATGTATGAATTCAACTAAGAAGCAATGTCTTTTATTAATTATAAGCTTATTGAACTATGATCTATTAAATGTGATATAACCACGAAAAATTTGTATCTTTTTAATCGGCTAAAATTTTAAAATTACTTGATTTTTTGCAATATTAAACCTACAAATAATGAACGAACAACAATTCTAAACCTACAAATAATATTTGAACAACAACAATTCTAAAACTAACATGATAATAGGTGTTACCTAACTTGGGACGAAGTCCAATAATTTTTTTAAACAATATATCGGGGACCAAACTCCGGACAGTTTTCGTATCCGCTACCGAACATGGTTCATAACCGGAAGTAGTAAATAAACTTTATTGTACTATAGCTTTAATTTGCACATTTTGTTGTTCATGTGCGATGCTTTATTCACGAGAAAAACTGTCATTAGTTTTATACATCATACAAATTATAAACATATAGTGTCGGTCATCTTTGTTTATGGTTGTCAAGGACTACTTCACGCTCTATCTCGCGATAATTTGAACAGGTTCCACTTCTAACGAGAGCTGCAACTTGATTTGTTTTCTACATCCTTGTACCCGTTCTTGATTTTATTTATACAATATGTCGTTTTTAGTACTTTGATACTCGTGCCCCTACAAGAGCATTTTTTTACTGCATCGAATTTTTTGCAGAAACCCACTGAAACTGTACATGTATTGCTTCCGGTATGTCATTTCCGGTGCATGAAAATTTAGTCATTAGTATATAGAAAAAAAATTGTTATTTCTACTATAGTTGGGACTTCGTCCCATACAAATAATATTTGAAGGACAACAATTCTAAAACTACAAATAATATTTGAACAACAACAATTCTAAAACTACAAATAATGATTGAACAATAATTCTAAAACTACTCAAACAACTTTTTATTGTTTTACTATATTTTTAATTATTTAAAGCAAAATTTTAAAAACTGAAACCATTTCTCTTTCAATTTCATTTTTCTTTCAATATTTATTAAGTCACAAAACTAGGTTTGAATTGTTTAAAATTAAAGAATTGGATTAAAATATCTTTGATTTTTTTTGCAACTTTTAAAAGAAATATATTTTAATTGTAATACAATTCAAATGGTTAAGTGAACATTATGTAATTTATAAGTTATCATACCTGTAAATTCTACAAGTTAAGAATAAACAA
>MJUT01048230.1:985336-1010678 GCA_002080005.1 Gigantidas platifrons | reverse complement strand
CATACTATCATTAGCGTATAACGTTATCAGTAGGGGAGTGCGATGACACATATTTTAATGTACATCTCTGGTGCCACCCAGATAATAAAAATAGATAACATTTCACTTTCTGTAAACATTCAGTTTATTGTAAATGTGTTTGTGCTGATAAATATTGTCTACAGATTGCATGACTTGTTCAACCTGTGAGTAATAAAATGTCAACAGGGCAATGTTTCTGTTGATAAAACATGTAATGCAAGATAAACAATTTATAATAATTATAGGTTAACATTTATATGTTTTATGTATAGGAAATTATATATCTAACAATTTAAACCTTTTTACGTCCATCATTAATTAATTACATTGTAAATCCCTTCTCTGAGGCGCTTTCCCATAATTCCCAATTCTACATTGCATCCTGTCCAACCTCTCTAATACTATAGGCGTGGGTAGCTAATGCGCCCCCGCAATAATGGTTTTGTAGTACACCTGAACCATAACGACTGTGTAATGGTTAGTGTGCTCGCCTCGAATGATGCAATTCGTGGGAAAAACCAATGACTACAAAATTGGTCATTGTTGCTTCTAGGATAAGCACGCAGCATTAATAAAAAAAAACATAGACTGGGTGGCTCGGACTCAGGAAAATGTGTCCTAGTGGAGCGACATGTCTACCCGTGGACTATTGTTTCAGTGAGGTATAGTACAAAGCGGACATCATTATGGCTTATTCTCGCCATGACATGGCTGAAAGATGAGTCACTTGACGCTTAGCAACAGTCACTCAATCTAGTACATCTTCAATCGATGAAACTAATGTAGTATTTTGTAATACTAACACTAACAGGACAATAGACGTCAATGTGAAACCACAAGCAGTAAATGTAAGAAGGGCAGACAATGCGATGGTAAAAAGAAATGGGGCAAAACGACAAACAATGGTCGATATAACAGAAAACTAAAGATTGAGTAACACATTGATGTAAAAGGAAGAACGAATATCAGCATACCCATACCATATTTCAACCTTTAATTTCATATCGTATATTATATTTCATCTAGAATATCTGCAAATATTTTGATTAAGGCATTATGAAATAGATATAAATTTAGTATATTGCGCATATGGATATATAATGATACGAATACAGTATCATATCGATGTGTCTACCTACAAATAGGAACACAATATCATGAGGATGTGAAAATAGTGTAAAAAGGATGTTGATTACTATAATGATACGGAAACAGTATCACAAGGAAGTGAATATCTAATGATACGAATATAGTAATATGATTACCCGTTTGGTATCTTAAAACTCTTTTTACAACAAGAGAAAACAGACACGTTGACGTTAATTGTTGAAGTTTGTAATGAAACACTAGGACGTATACATTATACAACACCTCCCACTCAAATGAATGTTAATTATAATTGTGCTATAATAGAAATAAAAAGGAATCAAATAATGTGTTAAAAACAATTCAATTATACAATTATGTTCTATATACGGCAGAATAAAATGTAACTGTATCTGTTTTTATCAAATATATTTCCATAGATTTGTTTTATCATTATGTTCATCTGTAGTGACATCTATTAATGTCACGTTACAAGACATCCAAAAGTATATAAATCTTGTTTTATGTTGATTTTAGGATAAGCTTGATTTTTGTAAAGGTAGAATCTTGAAAAGTATTTTTTGTAATTTAAGACTTTAAAATATAAGATCGAGGTTGAACGATTAACGTTAGATCACCTGACGTTATATAATGACACCTATTATTTTAGTTCAAATAGTCGTTGCCTATCTTAACCGACTTTTGACTATCTTATTACAGCCCCTTTTGGGGTTTTCTTCCTCCAAACAGGATGACAATGAAAACGTAGATATCAAATTTAGTGCACACGTCCTGTTTCTGGATAACATACCTCATGTTCGCTGAATATCGAAATATTGGACAGCCAAATAATTTTAAAATGTTTGAGAGAAAAAAAACAACAAAAAGGTCTAAACAGGATAGCAAAGACAAAATCAGCTAAGGTCACATATGTCTTAGGGATGATAACCTTTAGAATCGGCTAAGGTCACATATGTCTTAGGGAGGATAACCTTTAGAATCAGCTAAGGTCACATATGTCTTAGGGAGGATAACCTTTAGAATCAGCTAAGGTCACATATGCCTTAGGGATGATAACCTTTAGAATCAGCTAAGGTCACATATGTCTTAGGGATGATAACCTTTAGAATCAGCTAAGGTCACATATGTCTTAGGGATGATAACCTTTAGAATCAGCTATGTTCACATATGCCTTAGGGATGATAACCTTTAGAATCAGATAAGGTCATATATGCCTTAGGGAGGATAACCTTTAGAATCAGCTAAGGTCACATATGTCTTAGGGATGATAACCTTTAGAATCAGCTATGGTCATATATGCCTTAGGGAGGATAACCTTTAGAATCAGATAAGGTCATATATGCCTTAGGGAGGATAACCTTTAGAATCAGCTAAGGTCACATATGTCTTAGGGATGATAACCTTTAGAATCAGATAAGGTCATATATGCCTTAGGGAGGATAACCTTTAGAATCAGCTACGGTCACATATGTCTTAGGGATGATAACCTTTAGAATCAGCTAAGGTCATATATGCCTTAGGGAGGATAACCTTTAGTTTTTATCAATTACATTATGTAGGAACATAAATATGTATTTTGTTTATAATTTGATTCTTAAAATATATGATGGGGTGAAAGATTAGTTCAGGATCAATAGACGTTATATTCTAAAATGACATTCAGTTGTTTTAGTTCAACATAGCCGCTGCTTATTTTAACCAATTTTATTACAGTTCTTTGATCTACTAGGATGACCAAATCGACTAAGGTATAAGATTAACACTATATTTGAATGAACTACACATTATAGTGGAATCAAACATAAATAATAAAACAACTCTGTGTCGAAACACACCAAGCAGATGTAACACGTTGAAGTTTTATCAGAACGATACTAATGTTTAAAACTGTTTGATATTAGATGTATAACTATATTTACATGTACCAATAAAATCCCTACCAATAATATATCATGTGATAATATCATTATTACTCAGGGAGTTTATTTTTGCGACTTCAAGCACGGCTGTCTTTTTGTTAAATTTAAAAGTGACTAGAGTTTTGCTATAAAACCATGCCAGTCATGTAAGAAATATATATATGTTGTTTTGATTCATGATGTTTTTTCTTTTAATTTTATGTTTTTATTTGTTTTTATTTTATTTGTTTTGTCGAACATCAAGAAACAAATCTTTTTCGGTAATGTGTTTACTCATTTGACCGTTAAATGAGAAGATGCAAATAACATTCAAAGGAAAACTAGACCACAGAAGGTTAATGATACCGCAGGGGTAATAGCCGTTGTGACAAAAGCTAAACAAAGTAAAGAAACTGACACCCTCGAACTCGGGACGAGACAACTCAGGAGAGACTATTATTGTAGACAAAAGACACCGAACATGAAAAACACCCAGACATTAGTATGAAAGTTAATCGATCTAATCTAATAAGAACACAGAATAGTATACAGCAAATGACGATACTCAGGAATGACTTTCCTGTACATAACCAACAGCTTCACTACCCCGGAAAGGAATGTCATGAAATATATTTTAAAGAAAAATGTAGGCCCTTCGACCTTCGACAATCACATAGTAATCCTGATTTGTGGTTGTGTACTGGTTCAGGTTCCCAGAGCTTAACCCATATACTAGTAGCTGCTTATCGCAACTCAAGGTAGCTGATAGGGGTGTCATCTCGACGGTAGGCTTTCATGTTATGATACCGAAGACTTGATAATGGACCATAGTATATAATATGCTTGGGGAGTGCCCCACTCCCTGTACTCTGTTGTAAATTTCGACATATAGTCGTGTAAGAGCTACTATCAAAGACTACTAAATGTGTCGTTCCTACCCACCTCACCAAACTTTGCCTATGGCAGTCAATATACTTTGCGTTGTGGTACCATCAACCATCACTCCCTCATTTCTGCATAGATGTTAGATATGATATTACTGAACTTGTCTTCATCCTTGATATGCATGACATATTATTGCCACTGAACAGTAGGCAACCAGCAATCGATCGAAATGTGTATGAAGAATATGTTATTTCAATGATATATTACGCTTCTGCTAAACCTTCCACAGCATCTGAGTTCACCACAGATTTGTTCTGGGTTTGTCTTGATCAATCTTTAGTTTTCCTGCAGTCATTTGTAGAACAATATTTGCCTTTTTTCTTTTCCACTGGCCATGGTATTGTCTGGCTTGCTTCGATTTACCATTTCTCATTACATATTTTTCTATCGTCAAACTTGTCTTACCCGTATGCATATCCTTATGCTCAGTAGGTCAGTAAGGTACCCCTGTGGGTATCTTTCAACAACTCTTCGTATGAATATCATTAACACAGTAGATAAGGGTAATAACAAAATTACCGAACACCGAGCAATCTTCCAAAGGGAAAGGCAAAACTCATAAATCAACAAACACATAAAATCGGTCAACAACCGGGAAACTGGGAAAACCGCAATGACTCTGACTTTAGAACAGTAATAGACTATATAGACATACTGTATGCATTATACAAGTTGTAATGTTGTTATTAACGTCAATTAAACAATAAAGCATTTGAAAGGAATCAGATAAGTGGTGGATAAGTATACAGTCTTCATAAATATGTGAAAAATCATCATTAACTCAAACATGCCTACTGAAATGTGCATTGTTCTTTTGGCTGTTTATATCTGTTTCAAATATATTGCATTATTTGTCGATCATAAATTAACTAACATATGATATATTTGTCTTAGTTTATGTTATTATTACCCTTTATTGAACCATTTGTCTATAGTTTATTGTAATTAGTGTAATTATCTTGTTAATTGTTTATTTATATTCATCTACATCAAGGAAATTAATGGTGATTTGTAAATAAATGGAACCCTACGATGTGTATGATATAATATGTAAGGGTATTTATTTTTGTTCAAATACATAAAATAAAAATGATTTCAATATTGAGAAAAAGCAATACTTTTGTAAAACTTTTAAAGGTAATAATTCAAAAATTAAACGATAGATATTTTAAATTTTTTTTAAATTGTTCTCTCCTTTGGGTTAGTATTTACTGAATGAAATTATAATAAAATCGTTGTTTTCACAGGTTTCAGTCAGAAGGCCTTCATCAGTGCTTGATGGAATAAAACACCGATGAAGGCCTTGTTCCCGAAACGATTAAAAAATAAGGATTTTATCATGATAGTTATGTGACCGATGCTAAGAAAAGGACTAGGAATACGCAAGCATAATTAATTATGATTAAAGAAAAACATATTCGACATTCACTGATGTAGACTTACTACAATACCCTTTCTTATCAATAACCCCTTTAAATAACTTGCTATGGAAGTTGAAATCCTGATTGATCACTTATAATTACTATCAACATGTTAGGAGTTAATACAAGAGGTCAATCAAGATTTGAAATATAGCAGTAATTGTTTTAGGGATTATTAATAAGAAAGGGTCTTGTAGCACATCTATCACTGATGAAATAATCAAAAGGACAAGATATGATGGAATGAAAAATACAACCTTTCTAAAAACGATAGTCGCTAGCAAACATGGAAATCATTTGCTGATATTTGCCTTGGCATTATAAAACTAAAAACTTCAAAGAAGAATGAATATATACTTTAGAATCGTCAAAAAGGTCCAGTAATTTTATTATTTTATTTGTTCTACAGTATTGTATTAGTTTTTGTTTTTGTCTAATATAGCAAATCCTCTTCATCTATTAAGTCGTGTTTACTTTTTATGAAGTACCCATAATAATGAAAGGTCCAACAACGGAATGCAAAACAGAACTCTAGGTCTTTGCAGATGGGCAATCCCAATTCTCGTATTTATGTTTATTCAATATGCATTATGAATATAATATTACATATATATGCAGTGTACTCCTAGAACTGAGGCATTCACAAATTTCGTATGGGCGTCATGCTCGCTGTATATTAAAATGTTGACATCACTTGATATGTTTTTTTTTTATTCTCTCGTTTCCTTGTTTCATTGTGAATGTCCGTCCGATCGGTTAAGTTATTAGTATATCTTTACAGTAATTAAAATGTGATTCTCCTGAACATTATAGACGCATTGATTGGCAGTAAAGAATGTTGTTATTATTTATTTACTTATTGTATTTATCTAGCAGCTGTTTATGTTTGTTGTTTTTCTGTTAGGTTTTCATATCTTTGTTTTGAAACATCGCGTCAAATTACGTTATCAGTAATATGTAATGGGTAATTTGTATCCTTCTATTGTATGACCGACCATGACTTCAGTGGATAATATGATGTGTAAACGTTTTCACGAGGAACAGGCTTTAGGCGTATGGTGCTTAACGCCACTTTCAACAATATTTCCTTTATATCGTGGTGGTCAGTTTTATTGGTGAAGGAAACCGTAGTATCCGGAGAAAACCACAACCTGTCGCAAGTCACTGTCAAGCTTAATCACACAATGTGTATCGACTTGAATAATAAAAAGACAGTTTAAACAGTGATGGTCAACAATTCCACAAATATGAACAAAACGTACAATGACTTCTCCCCTCAAACCATTGAACATAAAACGACCGTGATATGTGATATGGTATGTTTTGGTTATTTTTATTTTAAAATTAACCATGAAAATGGAATCATCAATTAAGCTTTTTTAATTAGTATTACAAAAGCGTATTTATTAGTAAATTGCGAAAATTGGAAAAGAAAAAAATTAGAGTTATTCCACAAGTGTGGTCCTTCAAGTTCATTATCCTTGTTTCAGATACATTGTATTATCTGTGGATTATCTTTTTATCGTTCTTGTATTGTCTACAAATAAAACTTGAAAGCAACTTTTTAACACTAATTCGTATTTTGATCATTAATAATAATATCCCATTAAACTGCAAATGCTTGAAAAGTTGGAAAACAATGCGTTCAAAATATTTCAACTTACAATCTTAATCGACAAAAACTTGTTAAATCAAATTATAACTAACGCTGAAAATCGAATTGAGAAATCTCGTTTTTAATGTTAAATTATGGACTATATTTCTAGAAAAAATAAGCTCGGATAAATTGTATGACCTGTTAAGTCGAAGTAAAATTGCTTGGCCTTTAATTTCATTGTTGACTTTCCGAGGTTCAACTTTACATCCAAAACGCATATTTAGCTTTGATAACTTTTAAAAGGTCAGTAATCTGTTGATAACAAAGGAATCGATGGAAAGCATCATTCTACGTAGTACATTATTAGTATAAACAAAGATTCAGATCAGTCGGTTGTATAGTAAACATATTTACTCATAGCACAATATGGAGAATATATTACAAGGATAAACAGATCGCTAATAGATGAAACACGGCATGAAAAACATAACTACGTCTTCGTCTAGTAGCTTGTTTAAATAGATGAAATAGAAGCCACACTTATTTAATTAAGATTGTTGTGTTTGATGAAAAGATGAAATTTAAAGATTTCGAAAAATGTTCCTAGTCGACAATGATAAATAACAAATGGTGTGTCTACGATTTTCTACTAGATTTTGAAACTGTATGTTTGTTGCTGTTTAATTTATTGTCACATTTCCAGAAACAACTTATCCTTCTCTAGCACCTCGATTCACCCCGGTAGTTTTGGTGGGGTCTGTGTTGCTTATTTTTTTTAAAATTTATATGTGCTATGTTTTGTTTACCCTCTTTCTGTGTGTTATGCCCAGCCTTGCCAGTGTCTCTTGATTTTTCATTCTTTATTGCCACTCGGGTTTTATACAACGTTTATTTTCCATTTCTTTTACGCTGGGTTTATTATAGGCATTACATCTTTGTCATCAACTAAGATACTTTGTGTCACTTTCTAAAGGGACCTTCATGGCCGTGATCGTATGGTAGATGTATTTACAATTACCTGTACAATCAGTTCCTATCACCACTTACATTATGAGTTCTAATCCCGCTTACTGCGATGTGTACTCGATACAACATTATGTGATAAAGTTTCTCAGTGACTTGCGACAGGTCAGTGGTTTACTCCGGAATCCTCAACTAATAAAACTGACCGCCACGATATAACCTAAATATCGTTAAAAGTGGTGTTAAACACCATAACTCTAGACATAAAATCTTTTTCAACTGAAATACTTTGTGTCACTTTCTAAATCGAGTAGACATGCAATTCTCTGTGTAATTTCTTTGTTTAAAAATTTCTTCAGTCTTGCTATGAAAGCTAAATATACAATACTTGTGCACTGTCGAAGCATACAGGTAATATGTGTATGAGGCTTAGAAACGGGGGAAAAGGTGAGGCTTAGCCGAGCCTTTTCCCACGTTTCGCGCCGAATACACTTATTTACCTATATGCTTCGACAGTGCACATGTATTGTAATTATCCTGCAATTTTAAATCGTAAATAAACGTTTACTGGACGATGATAAAAGAATTTGAAATAATTTTGTGTATGTATTTGAAAACAATATCCCCCAATATGCCCCGATGAGTTTGCCAAATATATACGGATTAATACATGGGCATTTCCATATTGGCCTGGTTATCATCCCGAGACACCCATATTGGCCTGAGACGAAGTCGAGGGATGATAACCAGGCCAATATGGAAATGCCCATGTATTAAACTATTTATTATATACTTCCGACATCTGCAGACGTAAAGACCGGAAGTTGTTTATTTTGCCTGAAACGCACGAGGGGCACCTAATAACCGGTTATTTTCCCGGGGTGTGAAAATATGGACAGTTTACTTCCGGTCATATTGGTCATACAAAATGCCTTTATTTTAACTAAGTATGTAATGAAAAAAATTATTCTATTTATAACTGACCAATATCAAAAAAAATATTGGGCAGGCTATATTGGTCGGTAAATGCTGTCATTGCAGGACAAATGATATTATATCCACACTTGCTTCTATCAAACTAACGTAGACATAATTTTGGATAATAGTTCATGGATGTATCATCGCAAAACGTTATAAAGAAAAATATACTTAGAGACCTGTGACAAGCCTATAATTCGAGATATACATCTTGTTGTGAAATTGAAAGACGAGGATGATCCAAAAGATCAGAAAGGACGTCTACCAACTGTTCATACTGGCGGTTTTTTTCTATACGGGTTCAAGCTGATCTATTTACTTTCCTTTGGCTACGTTTCTCGCTTTCGTTCTGTGATTCCATGCTGCTATGTTGTACTTTTAAATATAATAATCTAAAATCTTATATATACAAGTTAAATATGATAATTACTTCTATTTAATTAATATCACAGAGGAGATAAAAAAAACAAAAAAACATGTAGACAGCATGTATCAAATCTATCATCTTGATAAAAAAAAGTCAAGATAGTATAAGATAAAAAAAATATCATTCGATATATAAATACTCTATCAACGATTTTATTGTTCCAATCTCATATGTTTTTTGAAGTTGTAATTTTTTTTCGCGTATCTGTTATTCAATGTACGTCAGAATCATGTGATAATGTAACATTAATAAACCCTGGTAATATAAACTCTTCTCTTTATTTCGTGTAAGTTTGTCGTTTTACAGAAGAAAGAAACTCTTAAGAATTATGTAATGGTATTAAAAGGCTCATCTATCACTACAACCCTGTGTTTACGTAACGGATGTTAGTTTATCTTTGTCTGACAATTACAAAGAACATATGTGACTGTTTATTTGTAATGAAAATGTCAAACTTTACTATGACGTGCTACAAGTCCATTTCTCCCTCAGACATAGGGGAGCTTAAGAAATTTTGGCTCTCCTGTTTAGGTTCTTTGGCGTTATTGCTCCCAAAGACTTTCATATTATGTGGCTTTCCAATCTTTTGATTATGAGTCCATCTGATGATGGTTATCATAGAAACGTGTCGTGCGCACTAAATTAGATATCTACGTTTACTATGAACAAACTATTTAAATAAATTGTTTGTCCTTCTTCGATTAACGGCTTCTGATTACCCCTTCGTTATCTTCCCTTCTTTGATTCATGGCTTCTGATTACCCCTTCGTTATCTCCCCTTCTTCGATTAACGGCTTCTGATTACCCCTTCGTTATCTTCCCTTCTTCGATTAACGGCTTCTGATTACCCCTTCGTTATCTTTCCTTCTTCGATTAACGGCTTCTGATTACCCCTTCGTTATCTTCCCTTCTTCGATTCACGGATTCTGATTACCCCTTCGTTATCTTCCCTTCTTCGATTAACGGCTTCTGATTACCCCTTCGTTATCTTCCCTTTTTCGATTCACGGCTTCTGATTACCCCTTCGTTATCTTCCCTTCTTCGATTAACGGCTTCTGATTACCCCTTCGTTATCCTTCCCTTCTTCGATTAACGGCTTCTGATTACCCCTTCGTTATCTTCCCTTCTTCGATTAACGGCTTCTGATTACCCCTTCGTTATCTCCCCTTCTTCGATTCATGGCTTCTGATTACCCCTTCGTTATCTCCCCTTCTTCAATTCACGGCTTCTGATTACCCCTTCGTTATCTTCCCTTCTTCGATTCATGGCTTCTGATTACCCCTTCGTTATCTTCCCTTCTTTGATTCATGGCTTCTGATTACCCCTTCGTTATCTTCTCTTCTTCGATTCATGGCTTCTGATTACCACTTCGTTATCTTCCCTTCTTCGATTCACGGCTTCTGATTACCCCTTCGTTATCTTCCCTTCTTCGATTCATGGCTTCTGATGACCCCTTCGTTATCTTCAAACTTTCCTTGCTATGAAAGTTGAAATCTTGACTGACACCTTATCAGTAGAGAAATGTTTTTAGTAAATACAAGTGTTCAGTCAAGATTTGGACTTTCACAACAGCAATTTCTTAAGATATCATAAATAAGAAAGGCACTTAGTAGCAAGTTTAATTTTTTCGCGAAATGGAGAACTTTATTTAAGGTGTAAAAGTTGTGTTCAATCCTATTGTATATATTTGACTATAAAATATACTTAAATCAAATGGTATTCGAGTAGAAAAAAACGGCAAAAACGTTACATTTTGGTTTTTAATCTAAATTCTCTTGCTTATGAATTTAATAATTTTTGCTTCTTGTTTTGAATCTATTTGAAGGAATTCATTCATCCGTCAATGAGTCAAACCATAGAAAGTCGTTTATCATACAAATTCTGTCGAAAATCGTCTTTCACAAAATAAATCTAAAACAGCACAACTGTAATTTGCATTGCCTTTTAGATAAAATAATGGACGTTCTGTTGTATGAAACCAGTTGTGAAATGAGATTAAGCATTTACAAATCGCTGTAAATTTTTGAAAATTATGGCGGACGTGCTTGAGTTTATAACGTTTAAAGCATAATAATATTATATTTGGTGATTAGAAATTATAGAAGAGATCACTTTGTAAAAGATTACTACGACTAAAATAGACAGTTTCTAAAATTGTTGTGATTAGTCAGGAATTAGAAATGATCAAGAATAATAACAGTTAATATATTGCTGATTTCTTTATTCTACGATCTAAAAACAAAATGACCGAATTTTTTTTTATGTTTTTTTTTTATCATCATGTACTAGAATATAAATATTGAAAAAACAGAGAGTGGAGTTATCTCGCTTTATTCACTAATGCATTCCTATTACGAAAATATATTCAACAGTGTCCGAATACAATAGACAATAGACATACACATTACATTTTCATATGTACAATTTCCGAACGTCATCATATTCTGCTCGTAAACCGGAATCATTGAAATGGAATAACAGCGCGCACCTTATTTTCCAACGCAGATCATGTTGGACATTGTATTGAACCAAAGGATTCACGTTTACATAAATAAACTGTTAAACTATATCTTTTTATTGATATTATACAATTAATACCTGCACTTAAGGTGAACAATTATGATGGTCACCGCAAGTGGAGGCATTAATTGTTTTATTATACTGAAACTCTATTTACAATAATGTTGGATGCAATAAACACTTTTTTGTGTGTTTTATCTTATGTTTTCATAATCTTTATATTTGTGTTTTTAATTTCCGGTCAAGATTGTAATTCCAGAATGCAAAAACGGATACATTTCAGATTTTAACCATGATCAAAGAAAAACCCCGAAGATACCCGATTTTGAATAGCCAATGAGAATCGAAGAAAAAAACCCCGCGAAATCTGATTACAGTACTGTTCTCCCGGTGATCAGTAAAAAAAAACTGATGTAGGGTGAAATAGAGAAAACAAGGAATTTAGGATTTATTAGTTAAAATATTACACTTGATTTTCTATTGAAAAAAGATACTGAAGTATAACAATTCATATTAAGCAATAGCTAACCAATCTAAATTCTACATCACTCCTCTCCCCTAATAGTCACACGAATAGTTTTTGGTGAATTTCAATAAAGATCATGCATAATTCCATTTAAAGATTTGAATGAAAAAAGCAAAAAATACCACTGTCATAACAGTCCCACATTCCAATAGGCAAATCGTAGAAACAGATGCACAGTCGATACCTCCAAGACGTCAATATGTCCTCGACTCACTTTCCTGGACACACTAGTAACCAACATATCTTGTTTTATAAAGGACAATTTGAACATTAGTCAGGCATGATGATCTTAGCTTCATGGTAATGATATATCATGTCTGCCATGCGTACGTACGGAATACTGTTGTTTTTTTTTATAATTCATGTCCTTGTAGTCATATATCAGCACAGATGTATTTACTTTGCTAGATTATTCTAAAATGTGTTCAAGTTACCAAATCATTAAAATTCAGTGACTAATATTAGGCATAATAAAATGAAAAACAAGCACATAAAAATACCACACTAACGGAACTGTTTCAAAACCAAAAAGAAAAATCGTAGAAAGAGAAAAACTCGATATTCCTAACACAAATACATGACAGGTGACTTTCCTCGTAAATAAGGGTAATAACAAAATTACCGAACTCCGAACAATCTTCCAAAGGGAAAGGCAAAACTCATAAGTATATAAACAGACAAAATCAGTCAACAACCAAAAAACTGTGAAAACCGTAATGATCCTGACTTGGTACAGGCATTTCCAAAGAAATGGTGGGTTGAATCAGATTTTACTGCGCCAAACCTCCCGCTTTCATTTCATTTCATTTCAACACGATGCTCGATTCTTCTTGGCTCCCATTTGTTTTGTAAGGGGATCATGTTTTGTTTATGTTATTTGTATTTATATACACATACTTGTACACAACGCGATTTCCACCAAATTATGGTTATGTCGTTTAACAGTAACACGACGGGTGTCACATGTGGAGCAGGAACGACTAGCCCTTCCGGAACACCTGAGATGACCCCCGGTTTTTAGTCATGTTCGTGTATCTCGATCTTTAGTTTTCTGTGTAGTGTTTTGTAGATCGTTATTTGTCCCTTGTCTTTTGGTCGTTGTGTTGTCTGTCCTTCGATTTACGGCTTCTGATAACCCATTCAGTATCTTCAAGCTTTTTTCCTCTCTTGGGACAGGCACTCCAATCATAAAAAGGCGAGGTTAAACTTGTTTTATGGGCCCAATCTAACTATGCGTTATCTATACCAATTACCTAATCATTAGTCATCTCTATGACTGTGATCGTGTGGGAGTTGGATTTATAACTACCCCGTTCACGGCGAGGTGTACTCGAGACAACATTATGTGGTAAAGTTTGTCAGTGATTTGCGACAGGTCGGTAGTTTTCGCCGAGTACTCCCGATTTTTTTCCACCAACAAAACTGACCTCCACGATGTAACTGAAATATTGTTTAAAGTGGCATTAAGCACCATAAACCCAACCCCTAATCGTAAGTCATCTCTATCAAGTTGACAATCCATGTATCCCTACTAGTATTGTGACAGCTTACGTGATTTTTAGTACGTTATGCTTGTTTTCTTATTTATTTAACTGTGTCTTTAAAATTGCGATTTTGATTATTTTACAATCCCTTCATATTGCTATCTTATCTTTATCTCAAAATAATCATGTTTATTTAATTACATTGTAGGTGCCTCAGATATTACACAATTAATTGGAATTCTCATTTTATATCGATCAACCACACACCTTACCATGTAGCTTACAACGGTAGCAGGCATTATCAATCGATTTGACAGATGGCAAGTTAATTGGGACATATTCAAATTGTCTGCGGTAACATTGATAACTAATGCGCTTGGCAATTTACCATGAACATCAGCCATTTATCTGGAATCTTTTTACGGGTCATTACAGTTTTAGGTTTGTGAGGCGTTATAAATTATTTCATACACTAGAATTATGTAATACTAAAAAATGAAGTCACAAAAACGTAGGCATCTGATTTAGTACGCACGGTGCGCTTCTGGAATAACGTTCATAATGTACTCTTGTGTTCAGCTTTTTATTCATTACGATGGAACGAGGCTATCACGATATCAGTTTTCCAGTTTGTTAAAGAAAACATTAAAATTTTGCGAAGTTAAGTCAGGATGTTACAAGTCACATAGTTTTCGTATAGGGATGGCCAGTGAGTGCATTAGACTTGGAATTCCCGATGAAACAGTAAAGTTGTGGGGACGCTGGAGTTCATATGCATATACTAGGTACACTAGGATACAATGGCATACATTGTTTGGTGTAGCAAGGTTTTTCCAATTTAGAACATATGTTATATTTCACAAATGACAAGAAGTCATGCTCCTTATTGTTATACAATTTTAACGTGCTATCAAAGCATAACAACTTTCGCAATTATTTACTGAATGTCAGATTAGTGTTGATATCTGTTTCCTTTTAATTTGATAACTGAATAGGTTTACTCATTATAACTGTCATATAAATTAGATATCATCTGTAGAGGTGCAGTTGAATAATGACGATTAATTAAGTAGGCAGATAACGCTCACAAATTTTATTGTTTTACACTACACATTACTGATATTTTAGGTCGTCGTAAGATAATATGGATATTTGGTTCATCAATTGTCAGATGGGCAAGTCGTTTCACATGTCAAAGAGCAGGGGGTTCCTCTCTAGGGCTACAAAGAAATAGAGTACACATTAAATGGATCGGGATTTCAGGTATGGTGTGGGACACAGCTTTGCAAGACCACATCAAAATTGGTCCACCTCAAAATATCATTATTATTCACCTGGGAGCTAACGACTTAACTTCAGTTAAAGCAAAAGAACTTATACTAAATATAGAATGTTCGATTTTGAGGTTGAAGACTTTACTTCCGTTAACCTTCCTGTTCTGGTCGGATATGCTTCAACGTTTGTATTGGCATGGCGCTAAATCTACGGTAAGAATTGAAAAAAGCCCGTAAGAGGGTGAATGCTGCTGCAAGAAGTATTTTCCTGCGTGAAGGTGGAGGTTACATTCGACACCCATCAATTTCAATCAGGGAATTGTCTCTCTACAGGAAAGATGGGGTTCATTTATCAACAACGGGAAACGCCATATTTGTTAACGATATGCAGGGGGGGCTTGAAAATTTTATATTTAGGAATAACAAAACTTTCCCGTAGGCTAATTTTGATGGGGCGACCAGTTATAGAACTGTTCGTTTGGCGAGATCCTGGGAGACACAGTAAGGTCTAAGAGGCATGCCTGGCCCGGGTTTTGTTAGGTTTCACCTACGGTACCGTAGGGGGACAGGAACGGAATATTTTTATTTTGGGATTCACTCATGATAGGCACCGGAGGAATCCACTCTACAATCGGTACCGATTGGGAGTTGTCCTCTATGAAAACCGAGAGGACAGGTCTTAAATAGGGCGTATCAGGCAATACCTTCATTGATTCATTTCCTACTCCGTGGGTTACCTGGAGGGGTGGTCACCTCCGTTACCGGAGGGGCACTGGCTTGCCCGGTATATTTGGCGGTCAGTTAGTCTCCCAGGGTCTTGGTAAAATTAAGCTGTGGCCATTTTCTTTCCACTTTGTCATTTAGATAATGAAACTGGATTGTACATGTATGTAAATAAATATATTGTTAATATAAAATATTATAATCATATATAGTTGTTTGTTGTGTGAGAGCTACCAAATGCCTAAAGTCACTATCTTGCAAATAATGTACTCTTATAGTCAAAGTATTGGAAAGCCAAGTCAGTTAATGGTATTAGGAAGAAAGTAAGCCAGAAAGCCTAAACATAATAGCCAACATCGGCTAAGTTCACTTATGCATGAGAGACATCTAGAGGACTTCATGTTGGAGTAAATGACGTTTTGCAGATTTATAATACAAGTATAACCCTAGAAAACACCCATACAAATATTCATTGGGTTAGGGTTATGGTGCTTAACGACACTTTCAACATTATTTCAGTTATATCATGGCGGTCGGTTTTATTGGTGGACGCATACCGGAATACACAGAGAAAACCACCGATCTGCCGCAAGTCACTGACAAACTTTATCACAAGTATTCATTGGTATGACCTTTACCATAGATAACACCATACAATGTAACAAAGACACCATGTTTCTCATTAGGTTTGTTGTATAAGAAAAGTTTGAAGATACCAAAGAGGTAATCAGATGTCGTAAATCGAAAAGAGGTAATCAGATGCCGTAAATCGAAAAGAGGTAATCAGATGCCGTAAATCGAAAAGAGGTAATCAGAAGCCGTAAATCGAAAAGAGGTAATCAGATGCCGTAAATCGAAAAGAGGTAATCAGATGCCGTAAATCGAAAAGAGATAATCAGATGTCGTAAATCGAAAAGAGGTTATCAGATGCCGTAAATCGAAGAAAGGCAAACTAAACAATAGTCAAAAGAAAAAAGACAAAAGGACAAGCAATGCCCGGCAAAAGGGGAAATAACCCTCAAAATGTCAGTATGGTCACGTGACCTAGCCCTAAGATTTGTATATTTTAATTTCTTGTTCAAAGACCTTTACAACGATATATATGACTTTGGGGTACTATACAATTTTGAAAATCCTACAGAATCACTAGCAATAGTCTACATAGAAAATTAAAAATAGAGCATCACGAACCCCACTGTTCGATTTGACTAACAACTAATCTACGTGTTTATGGTTTCTCTCTATGGCAAGCCAAGGAAACAAAGAGTACAATATCAATATTCAATTGACCCGTACACTCTGATGTATTTCATCAGTAGACGAACCATGTCTCAAATAATAGCATTAGAACGAAAACAAAAGCATGCAAACCAACACTAAACCAATGTTTTACATTTGCTACTTTTATTATTAACATGGTAGTCAATATACTGTGTAAACAATGGAATTTTATGTTTTAAGCTTTTGTAAGTTAGAAGTTTGCTCTTAAATCATTGTATATATAAAGTATTTGTTTCAATACTGCTGATTTGAGTATTTAGGGGCCTGTCGTGGTCATGACCGTATAGTAGTTGGATTTACAACTACCTATGCAATCATTGCCTATCACCAATAACGTTATGAGTTCAAATCCTACGCAGGCGAGGTGTACTTGATAGAACATTATGTGCTAATATTTGTCAGTGACTTGCGGCAGGTCGGTAGTTTTCTCCGGGTATTCCGATTTCCACCACCAAACTAAACCCCCACGATGTAACTGAAATATTGCTTAAAGTAGCGTAAGCACCATAACCCTAACCCCAACCCCCTTGATTTGATTATTCCCTTTGTGGTTTTGTATTTTGTTCACACATGTTGTATTTTACTCTTTCATTGTTGTTTTCTGCTTGTTGTTTGATTCTGTAAGATGTATTGATATCCCTGTTTATAAACTTATAAAGTTGTATGAGATAGAGTTAACCGATGTGATGTCTTTGTTCACTGATAACATATTCGATAAAGATAGCCAAACAATCAACTGGTTTAAAAGACCATCTACATATAGAGACGAGAGAGAACGAGTATTTTCCAAAACAACATCAGACAACATATGATAAACACTGATAGCCGTACCCATATTGTATTCATGATTTATGTATGATCAACATAACAAACATCCCCAGATTATTGCTAATGTAATGTGTTAATAATAATATTTAAAACCAAGATGAAAGAGGAATAATTCAATTATTTATACTGAGAGTTAATGGAATTATTATGACTCTGATGACTCTACACAATTGTACATACATCTGTAATATCAGATATCTTACAATTTTTCATCAATGAAAACCAACGAACATCTCAGTGGTACATTAATGTACTTCAGCTAAAGAGTAATCAACAATAAATATAATCATGTCATTTTTTGTCATGGAAATGTAATGTGATGTGATATTTTGATAAAAACGTAGATATCTAATTTAGTACTCACAATGCGTCTATGTAATAACGATCATCAGATATGCTTGTAGTCAACATATTGCAAAACCAAATAATTTACAAATCACTGGGAACAATCAAACTAAAACGCCTAACGAGCTCGAGGATAGACAAAATCACCTGAGGGAGATTGCTTTTAGTATTAATCAATTACATTATTAAAGGACTAAATTTCATGCAAGTATATCTAATAAGAAAAAGCTTGAAAATATAATAACATAAGGGACACCAGAAGCGGTAAATGGAAGGTTGTTTGTTTGTTTGATGGTGTTTAATGCCACTTTCAACAATATTTCAGTTATGTCGGTGTGGCTAAATTGTAGGAGGTCAGACAATACATTGACAAACAGAAAAAAGACAAAAAGACAAAGTTAACAATAATCTGCACAATACTTCACCGAAAACTAACATGAACCCACAAATAAAACAGTGGTGAACCCAGATTCTCCAGAAAGGTAGGTAGTTTCTGATCCACTATTGGCACCCGTCGTGCTACTGTTGCTTGACATGACCAACATCTGATATGGGGAATCGTGTTAGACACCAGCATACGTAAATAAATAAAATGAATAAGCCACATCAGTGCAGAGGAACTGACTACTGAGTGGAAGATACACAACATGGCCTAGTATACCACCAACAGAGGCATCTACCCGGAGATAGTAATGGGAATGTCGATATTTAATTTAGTTGTGTAATATGTGAATTAGTCTTCCTTTAAAATATAATTCAAGGAAGTTCTTTCTTGAGAATTTTCGTAAAACAATTATGCAATTATGTAAATATATGACACAATTCATAGGTTCGCTGTGTATCTTTCTAATCCAATAGGAAAACTTCTAACTTCTTTTTTGAGGTGGTAGGCATTGTGGAAAATGCTTCTTCTAACATAACCCACTAGACACCTTTAGGTTTACAGTCGATTTATCTACAGATGTGGGTAGACTAATTTAATCCGAATTGTAATATTCTTTAAAATTTGTAAAATAAATCGGTAAACCGCGATCGTTCTTTGCTCTAAGTAACAAAACTTTTTTCAAGAACAATTAATATGTAAATAAATGCTAGAGAATACCGAGGTGGGAAAAACGCAACAAATATAATTTAATGTATGTATGTAACATGGTCCTGTGTATATACATACGAAATAACACAGGAATGAGTGCTACAGTTAATCGGCGAATACAAAAGCACAATATCGATATATTTATCACTATTATTCATATTTGTAGTGGGGCCGTCGTGGCCGTGATCGTATGGTAGTTGGATTTAAGACTACCTATACAATCAGTGCCTATCATCACTGTTATGTGAGTTCGAATCTCGATCGGGGCGAGGTGATCAAGTTTGTTTTGAATTTAGCATATTTTATTGCTCTGATATAAGCAATAGGATTACATGTAGGTACAAGTTTTAGCAACATTATAAACGCCCTCTCCCTACAATTTACAACATAGCATAATAAAGTTTGTCAGCGACTTTTCTCTGGGCCTCCGGATTTCTCCACCAATAACATTGACCGTGGCAATGATATAACTGAAATATTGTTGATAGTGGCGTTAAACACCAACAAAAAAACATATTTGTAGTTGATATTGGTAGAATTGTTGAACAGCATTGTTTAAACGTTCTATCAATAATAATCAACGAATGAGGTCTTAATAAAAGAATTACCAATAATGTGGTCAGATGTATCATTTAATCCTCCGATCTAAATTAGCATTGTTTCCCCAATAACGTTAGGCTCTTTGTTTATCTGATTTTCTAATTTGAACGAGTTATCGTTCTTTTGTCAGTAATGGTAATAGCTGTAGTATCTTATATCAAAATTTGAGTTACCCTTCCTTTGTCAATATTGTGAATACCATGTAATTCTCTCTCAACTTTTGCTATTCAGACATCTTAAAATAAAAAATAATAATATTACTCACTCACTCACTATTGTGGCACATCATCGTATCTTCACTTTTAAACACTATGCCGATCGCATCGATGGTGTAATTGTTAGCGTGCCTGCGGCGAGTGCGGTTGATCGTGGGTTGGAACCCTGATCGGGTCAAACCAAAGACTACAAGATTGGTATTTGTTGCTTCTCCGCTAAGTACACAACATTAAGGAGAAAGAGCAAAGACTGGTTGGCTCGGAATCAGGATAATGTGTGCGAGTGGAGCGACATGTCTACCAGCGGACTGTTGTTTCAGTGAGCTAGCTCTATAAAATCCAACTCCACGTGTAGGTATATTACAAAGAGAACCTCATCATCATCATCATATTATTGAAAATTAACTTGTTCTCGCCAAGATATAGCTGTCAAATTGCTGAATTGGCGTTAAACAATAACCACTCACTCACTCTTCAACATGAAAATTACAAATGCAGCATATACATGTAAATAACCAATTATGGACACCTTAGATCCCCTCTAAAAAATAATGTTCCTGTTGTTCAGATATCATATCAACTTTTTTTCTAAGGACACAATGCACAAGACAGTCGGGAACAATATACAACTAATGTCGAATGGGCATTGTAGGTTCTCCGAATTTTATGTTTTCTTCATAAAATGGATATTCATGAAATATGAATATTCAGCAGTACACTTAGTCCTATTCCAAGTTCATATAAAATCTGAATAAGGTAAAAGTAGCCCTTTACAATTACCTCTCACATGACACAAACAGTACAGGAACAGAAATGTTGGTTCGAAACAGGGTATATGTATCACAAGCCTTATTAATACATATACCATGTAACAGCAAAGGCCTTACAAGGTAAATACTTCGTTTGGATATATTTTTCCAACTTATACGGGTATATCTTTTAAATTTTTGAAGATAAACCAATGTTAAAAACACTCATGTCGTCTAGTGTAGGAACCACTTAACGTCAAATACGCATCCTCAGCAACCGATGTATCAATCACTAAAATTTTCTTTTTTTATATGAGTGTCTTCCGCGACAACTTAGATATGTAAATACATGAAAGTACTCATATTGGGGATTTTAATAGTTCAAATTTCACGATTGTCGATTACTGCGCTGATATTGATTTTTTTATGAAACGACCAGAAATTGATGAAATATGCCATATCTTGTCGTAAATGGGTGGGATTGGGTGGAAATTCTATCAAACACAAACAAGCAAGTTATGAAATACTATCATTTTAAGAAAGGCTGATAAAATATCAAACACATTTCATAAACAAAGCCTGTTTATTTTTCTTCAAACTGTGAGGCTGATTTTGATAGTTAGTCAACATACCCCTTTAAAGTATTTTAGCGTTTTTTCTTGTTTAATGATTAATGTTATAATATATATTGTAATCTTGAATATGGTATTAACAGAACATCAGAAAGTGCACCCAAAATGTAATATGGGGGATAATTGTTAGTATGCTCACCTCGAGTGTGGTAGATCGTGGTAATGAGCCCTGATCGGGTCAAGACAAAGACTGTACCGTTGGTATTTGTCGTTTCTCTGCTGAGAAGGCAGCATTAAGGATAAAGGGCAAAAACTGGTTAGCTCGGAATCAGGATAATGTGTCCGAGTGGGACGACATGTCTATCCGCGGACGGTTGTTTCAGTGAGTTAGCACTATAAAGATCCAACTAAGCATGTTGTTCTAGTACAAAGTTGACCTCATCATCACTTCATTGAAAATTAACTTGTTCTCGCCATGATATAGCCGAACAATTGCAGCAGAAACTGTTCATCCTGCCGGAGCACTGGTGTTGACCCCCGAATTTGGGTAAGGTTGGTGTTGTTTAATCTTTGATATTCTGTGTAGTATTTTGAACATCATTGATTGTCTTTTTGTCCTTTTTCTTTTTGACCATTTTTATTGTCTGTAATTATATGACTTCAGATTAACCCCTTTAGTATCTTCACACTTTTATTACGATGATTTCCGACAAGAGTGACACGACGGGAGACACTAGTGCAGCAGAATATCTTCTTACCCTTTGTAGCACATGCGTTCAGTTCATTTTTATTTGGGGGGGGGGCAGGTTTGGGTTGTTCAATCTTTAGTTTTCTTTTTGGTCATTGTATTGTCAGTCCTTCTTCAATTTACGGCTTATGATTACCACTTTGGTATCTTCATGTTAATTTCATAGATCATTCACAATATTACCATAACCTATATGTACTGTCTATATCCAGATATAGAAAACAGCAGATCATGCTATTGACCTATTTTATGAAAGTATCAACAATACCATCACGGTATAAATATAGAACTTCCCACGACTAAGTAATGAATAAAGATATATATAATTACACTTATTTATATACATAGGATCCATAATATGTTAAAAAACCATTCATGTTGTTCGAAATTCTAGGAATATGTTTGTGATGGCTATTTTCAGCAGTGACACGGTCGTCTGTTTCCATTATCATTCCGTATTATTTCAGGAAGCTATTGACCTAGAGGTGACATTTTTTTTTCCTAGGGGGAGAGGAGAGATTGTGTCCTATGTGGAGGGGAGGGGTTTTGTCCGAGGTTGAAGAGCCGCTTTTGTCATGCTCCCAAATAATATAAGATTCTCATAACTTTATTTGAAGAGTTCCGCACTAAATCACTAAATTAAATATCTATTTTTAAATATTAATATTTCGACTCCGCTATTATTAATCAGATATAGTTATTATTACTACCTGCCTACCTACCTAGTCCTTGTTGCGCCTGGAGGCACATAGGGCAAGGACTAGAGCTTTCCATTCTCCTCTATCCTGAGCTTTCTTCTCTATTTCTCCCCATGTTGAGCCCATTTCCTTTAGCTCTGCCTCCACAGTTCGCCTCCCAAGTTTTCTTTGGGCGGCCCTTCTTTCTTTTCCCTTCTGGGGTCCATCTTAATGATACTCTCGTAATGTCATGCATTGGTTTTCGTAAGACGTGACTAATCCATCACCAGCGGTATTTCTTCAATATTGTTCTCATGTCTGTTGATTTTGCCTTCTCATGTAGATTTTCGTTATTTATTATTACAATGTCCAATAATGACAATGTTAATTCGTAATAAAAGCTAAAAAATATAAAGAAATCATATCCCTCAGGCATATACCATCTTAGCCAAGATTGGCTATCCTATATAGGCTCTTCAGTTTTCTTGCTCTAGTATACTTGTAAATGATTGAATGATTTGGCTTTGCAACCTTTTTTACTTTAATCAAACCTAACCAAGATTATTCATGGAACGCTCCGTGCGCATTAAGTTAGACATCTCATTTTTTATTTCATTTCGTCAAAAATTACAATTATGCAATGAATGTGATATTGTCTGTGAAAAAGTTTGAAGATATCACAGAAATAATCAAATTCGTAAATCGAGGACTTAAAACACAATTGCCAATAGAACAAAGGACAAATGATCACAATGATCTACGAAACATACGCAAAAAACTAATGATTGAGCCACTAGAGTGCCACAAAAATCCAGGGTCAAGTAAGTCACGTGATTCGTGGGTGTTGACATTTCCTCCCGCACTATCGGCACCCATAGGGTTACTTAAAAAAAATCTGTCCGAAGATGAGCGTTGAATACAGTATAACCATTATAAAACAAACCGTAGACAATGCAAACTCTCACAAAACACGAGAATGACAAATTCCAATGTGAAAGTAGTAAGCGTTTCCTGTTTTAATGAGTACCGTCGTACTGTTCTAATTTACAAATCCTCAGATAATGAGACAGAGTATGTCATATTCATGCAAACAATTGTAATATTAATTGTATGTGTTGTAACCTTGCTTGAGTAATTTGACAGGAAATGCATATTTATTTAGATACAACCAATGCGCAATATTTGAGGTACTAATGTTAATCATAAAACAGTAGATATGTTTACATGTAAATGACGTTTTTGCAGGGTTTAAATTAAGCACATAAGACTTGTAGTAGATGTTTAGTGTCTGAACAATTAGACAATATAAGTATGGTGTCTTTTTATATGAGATTTATTTGGATGAGGCTAAGAAACAGGGGTACTGCGAGGCTTTGCCGAGCAGTCCCCCTGTTTCGTGCCGAATACAAATAAATCTCATATAAAAAGACATCATACCTATATTGTCTTTATACTGCAATACTATATTTTTTTCTCACTGTTTTCTATATAAAATAAATAATTAAAATTTGTATTCCCCGTCATGGGCCCCATTTAAAAATGCTTTATACAGGACATTGTCCAGTAAAAGTTCCAAAAAGGGGCGTGGCCTAAATATTTTATACAGGACATTGTCCAGGATAAGGCAAACGTTTATACGACACCCTTTATCAATTCTGTAAAGTTACCAATTGCAGTATAAATATAAATAAAACAAGGACAAAATCAGTAAAGGTAAAGGTAAAATATATTTAGGTTTAAAAATTTCAACATCATACACAAGTGTTTAAAAGTTTCTCGTTAAGTTAAAAATAAAACATAAAACTGCCATCTTTAACTGAAACTTCAATCCACCAATTGTAGCTGCTGAGAACTTTCTCACCAAGGATAGCCCATGAAAGCCATTCAGCTTATTTCCAATGGGGTCCTTTATAAGTATCAGCTTAAAGTTCAAGTGGACATTAAAAGATCAACATGAGCGGGTAGAGGGATTACTTAATTTTAAAATAAGTACATTATCTATGAAAATATATATGTATATATAATTGTCATTATTATGATATGACACGTCTTTCCCGTTCTTCACTGGTATGTATCAGGTGGCACTTCACTTCTTTTTTAAATCTTTGCAAATCATTGATGGATTTGATCGAATCGGGTAGAGAATTCCAATCATGGATTCCATTGTAGTAAAATGTTGTTGATTCGATGCCTTTAATTTTTGGTGTAACATAATTAATCTGACTTGATCTAGTATTATGGGCATGATGTTCATTAATTTTGATGAAATTATTTTTCAAATAAGAAGGACATGTATCATAATAGATTTTATGAGCATGGTTCAATCGAAGCTGTTTTACTCTGTTTTCAA
>MJUT01048230.1:932792-976513 GCA_002080005.1 Gigantidas platifrons | reverse complement strand
ATTTAAAATGAAAATTGCCAAAAAGTGCATAAAATTTAATCCCAAACAATTAAAAAAAAATCAATTGTTGTTCTTTACATTTAAATCTTTTTTCCATCTAAGTGTGTTATACAGAATTTTTAAAATAATAAAAAAATCTTTTATTTGGTTCAAATATATCTGATATAAATAACTCGCCAAAGCAGTCAAGCATATTAGCCCCAATGGCTCTCCATAACAGGGAATTCCCAGTACATCGGAACGAGGTTAAGGTAAAAAAAAAGGTCCCATCGGAGAACTGTCAACAATCGATAACTTGAACACAAGGTTAAAACTCCTGTTTTAAAAGGATATTATTATTTTTTATTAGTTCATAGCATAATATGTTTGTATGAATACAGATTCATTCAAACGATAGGTATCGTATATTTTACAAGGTGTGTTTCCGTAAGACCATCGGAATGAGGTAAACCCAGTATATATATGAGCAATATTGGTTAAAAAGTGAAACAGAACTTAAACTAACAATGACACAATAATTCTCTGGTTTAATCTGATGCATACCAGATGGTAAGTAATATGTCAATAAATTACCATTTCCTAACATACAAAGATAAGTTGATATGATTAAGCAGACTTCGAGAGTCACTTGTATGTACGGTATGTTCCATTTGAAGTAGCACTATCTAGAAAGCAACAATTACTTTACCACAGAAATCAATAATAAAACAATTACGACAGATCACGAGAGTCTGCGGTTGCGTTATATAACATTGCGGATTTCCTATGTGACCGCAATTGATATAGTAGCAAACATTATCGTACTAATATTGATCATATTGTCTATACTGAAAATTGTGTCAATTGCTTGACAGAAATAATCATTTACAGATTTGCATTGAACTCCAATGAGAATAGCTTTGAATGTTTCAATTCTTATTTGGTTGTTGGTTTTGACTATTTATGGAACTGTAGCTTGTATGTCTGTTTGTGGTCATAGAGCTACTAATTGTACCAGATTGCGGAATTCCGACACCAAATGTGGTCTGGCTCTTCGTGAATTTTTATCTCACTGGTGGACTTCGTCGCATAAATATTGTTCTTGACTACGCCCTTTATTACGCCATATTTACTACAAGATAAGTATCACAAATATAGAATCGAATTCGGACGGAGCTTTCAACATGCTTATCGGTATGATATATTACGTGTCGAATTTTGCAAAGTTGTCCGAAGTTGATTCAATATTTTATACTTACAAAACTTAATGCATCTCGTAGAAGGGTTATGGTCATAGTGCTTAACGCCACCTTCAACAATATTTCAGTTATATCGTGGCGGTCAGTTTTATTGTAGAAAACCACCGACCTGCCGTATGTCACTGACAAACTTTATCACATATTATTATACCTCTAATCAGAATCTAGGAATTTTATTGGTTGTTGACTAAACATTAAAATCGGCAAATGACTCCGAAAACGTCTATTTGACCAGAAATGACCTCGCATGCATTATAATGACCCCAACTCGCCAAGAAACTGACCTCGCGTGTGTTATAATGACTCGGTGAATGAAATTAATGACATGCGTCGGTTCGTTATAATGACTTCCAATTTTATTTTTTCCATTTGCTTTATTCCTTTCCGAAATTTTTGAACCCAAAATGTTAATTGACGTGCGTGATTATTTAATTTCCAGCGGTAACTTTTTCGAAATGAACTATACTCGCGTATAGGCGCAAAAAACTATGTGTATAAAAATTTAAGTCTGCTGTGTACACAAAAATATTTATCATGGCGGACGATAGATTCGCAAGGCTATCGGCAGACGATTTACAGTCAATTTTGGAAAACAGGGACAGCGCCAACACTAAAAACTGCATAAAAGCAGGTAAACGGATATTGGCGGATTATTGTGGAGCCAAAGATTTGATTTATGACGAAATTATTGAGAAACCAAAGGCAAGCATTGCCGAATTTCTGATAAACTTTTATGCAGAGGTACGCAAGAAGAATGGAGATTTTTACTCACGCACGTCAATGATCAGTCTCCGTTTTGGGATTCAGCGTCATTTCCTAGCGAAAAGGAAGTTCGACATAGTAAATGATGAGGATTTTCGCCTTCCAAATGAAATGTACAAAGCCGTTATGACGCAGATCAAAAGGTCCGGCAAAGGGACGGTTCAGCATAAAGAAGTAATCAGCGATGCAGACATTGATAAACTTTATAGTTCAGATGCTGTATCTGTTGATAACCCTCAAAGGTTACAGTCCAAAGTGTTCCTTGATGTTATGTTTTACACCTGCAGGAGGGGGCGTGAAAATCTCAGAAACATGAAAAAGTCTGACTTTATTGTGAAAACTGATGCTCAAGGAAGACGCTTCTATGCAAACGTGGCCAAATATGAGACAAAAAACCATAGAGGTTCAGATGTATCAGATGACGACATGTCATCCGGCAGGATATATGAAATGCCAGGTATTTTTTTTTATTAAATTAAATAACAAAAAATTCTTCAAAGCTCACTGGTTTCTTTGCATTGTTTGGTAACACCATTAATACAGCAACAAAAAGATTATGATACATACAAAAACAAATGTACATTTATATGTAATTTTGTATGATAAACCATGTGATGTAATGCACATAAATTCAGGCACGGTCCCACAGAGCATATACAGTATACAAAAAAGTATGTCGCAAATACAAATGAGCGTGTGAATGTCTCTTTCAGTGAAGCGTAAACATCCTTAATTCACAACCGGTCATATCGTGATCCGTCAAGCCATGTGTTTGAGCTATTGCTGGCATCAAATCGACAGAAAAATCATTCGTTATCGTTATTTGAGATAAATAAAACATTTACCGTCAATCATCACACCAGATCTCGCATAAATTATACATGTACCAAACTGTTTTTGTAAACCCACACTTAAATTTTAATGAAAAAAATATAAGAAGTATGGGTAAATTAAGATTTTGCAATATTCAAGATGTTTATTTGTTTTGAACTAAACATTTATTTGTGGTTTCAGGTAGTCCTAGGTGCCCTGTGGCTAGCCTGGAGAAATACTTGTCGAAGCTTAACCCTAATTCAGAGTGTTTCTGGCAACGCCCTAAGCGTCAGGTCAAAGATGGTGGCTCTTCTTGGTACGATAACATAGCTGTCGGACACAATACTCTTGGAAATTTTATGAAAACAATCTCGACAAAAGCAGAGCTCTCCCAGATTTATACCAATCATAGCATTCGAGCTACGTGTATCACCGCCTTGGACAACAAGGGCATGGAAGCTAGACATATAATGTCAATAAGTGGACATAAGTCCGAAACTTCGATCAAAAGTTATTCTCGAAATGTTAGCCAGGAGAAAAAACATGAAATGTGTTCCGTTTTACAAAATATTGTTCAACAGCCTAATACTGAGCAACCGCCTACAACTACAAGTCTACCAGTCGGAGAAACAAACAAGGCCGGATCACCTGATAACTTTAACATAAATCAGTTTCAGGATTATGAGGTGCAAGAACTAAACGATGGTCAGTTTTTGTCCGAGCTTACAAGTATGATGGAGGTACCCGATGAACACGATAAAGAAAACAATTCAAGTAACAAAACAGTTCCACAAGTCAAATTGGGCCAATGTTTAAAAATGTTAAATTAGTTCAAATCCATTATCATACCTGTATCAACAAAAACTAATTTACAGAATCAGTTGAAATTACTGTTAATCTACTTTGTTGATTTTGTTTTTGTTATAATGTTGATGTTATAAAAAAAAAAAAAAAGCTAAACTACAACTGCTCTTATATATTTATTATCTGTATAATAAAACAATTAATTACTCTTTTTGAGGTCAACATGGGGAAGTGAGGTCCCTTGACCTGACCCACTCGCTGACCTGACCTGACTTCGGCCGTTGGCCTCAGTCAGGTCAGGTCACCTCGTAGGTCAGATCTCGGGTCCTCAATTCCCCATGTTGACCTCATAAAGTGTAATTAATTGTATAATGTTGTATCGAATACATATCGCCTGGGTGGGATTCGAACTCACAACGTTAGAGGTGATAGGCACTGTTTGCATTGGTAGTTATAAATCTATCTACAAAACGATCACGACCAGGTCGATTCCCATTTCGTAGTAAATATGGCCATTAGAGCTACAGTTCCACCGCTAGGCTTTGACATGTTGTCAAGCACAGTGTGAATGTTGCATTACATCTATGGTTCATTATGATGAAGAACAATTATAAGACATCTACCATACCATTTTATTTTGATGATTACCGCATACATATCTGAACGATATATATCATACAGTTGTACAATTGATACATGATTCATCTATTATTTGCATTAGTTAATTTCAAACAGAATCAAAAGAATTCTGTAATGTTTGGTTTAATATCCCCCAAATATTTATGATCAAATTCGAACAATTCGCAACAATAAGCTTACTGACTTTGGTAAGGAAGCTACCTAAAATAAATAATTATGGTGTATCTGATATTAAACCTGAATTGAAAGACGAATGCGATGAAGTAAACATTGATAGCTCCTTCATGGAAATAATGAATGTTCTATATTTAAGCATACGATTGTTAGTTCAAATGGTTAAAATGCATACAATGCAAACATTACCGATAACTACATGAAAACAATCAATATTATAGTCAAAGCACTAGGAGTACTGTTTGTTGTTGTTTATGGTGTTTAACGCCACTTTCATCAATATTTCAGTTATATCGTTGTGGTCAGTTTTATTAGTGGAGGAACCGGAGTACCCGGAGAAAACCACCGACCTTGTCGCAAGTTACTTACAATTTTGTCACATAATGTTGTATCGAGTACACCTCGCCATGAACGGGCTTCGAACTCACAACTTTATTGGTGATAGTCGCTGATTGCACAGATAGTTGTAAATCCAACTACCATACGATCACGACCACGACGACCCCTAGGGAGTACTGTTTTGGCAGTCGAGCTACATGTATACTATTACAATGTATATTGTTATTTGCAATTGCTTTTTAGTATGGTAAAATGTGTGCTTGTTGTTAATATGTATTGTTTGAGTGTTAAAATTGATATCATCAAAATGCTCCATTTTTTTTTTTTAAACATATGTATTATGCTTGATGGACGTGTTTCTCAATAGACGCTCGGCATCCCTATGAGTAGAAACTGTGCCCCTCTTCTCACTGATTTTGCCTTTATCCGTATGTAGTAGACTCAATGTTGGGCGTCTTAAGAAAACTGAAATCAAGCTAGCTCTGTCCTTTAGTTTGAAGTTCCGCTTTAAAGACGATGACCTTTCATTAAATAATTCCAAGCATGCTGATTGTGTTAATCGTTTCTATACCGTTGAACATGAAGTAAAGGATACCACAGATACAGCTAGGATTGGTTCATATCTTGAGTGAGTAAGTGATTGTTGTTTAACGCCAACTCGGTATTTAAGCAGCTATAACACGTTAATTTTCAATGAGATGATGATGAGGTCTACTTTGTACTAGACCAACATGCTTAGTTGGATATTTATAGTGTAAGCTCACTGAAATAACAGTCGGCAAATAGACATGTCGTTCCATTGTTCTGATTCGAACTGGCCAGTCGTTGTTCTTTCTCCTTAATGGTGCGTGTTTAGCGGAGAAGCAACAAATATGAATTTCATAGGCTTTAGCTTAACCCATCATCTACCTCACTCGAGGCGAACACGCTAATCATTACCTCACTCAAGGCGAACACGCTAATCATTACCTCACCGATGCGGTTTGATATCCACCTATAAATTTACAGTTAGGGCCGATTAAGAACGAAACTGTACGACGAAAGAGACGATTTCAATTTTCCCATTGTGAACATTCCATTTATATGTAGCAAATTCCCATCACTATATTATTAAGAATAACACGACAGGTTCAAATATTGCAAGAACCTTTCCACTTTTCCGGAGCATTCCCAGTTCGTAGTTGGGTTCGGTTTGCTCAATCTGAAGTTTTATTGTGATGTTTGTCAACTATTCTTTGTAAATTTTTAATTTATGCTTTGTACTTCCAGAAATTGATCCCGTTACACTGTGCATTTATAATTTGTTTTGATTTTGAAATAAATCAAGGCATTCATTTGCTTAATAGAACTAAGTTGTTATTCAAGAAAACAGAAAAGAACCAACTGAAGGTATCGGAAATTAATGATATTGCAAACCCGTATAATAATCATTAATTGAAAGATACAATGGTCAGGTTTATGCTCCAAGAATCAACGGGATATAAAATGAAATAAAAACTAACGATTAGAATTTTTTTTTTTTTTGCCGAACTTAATAATTGTACATATACCATATATGTTATGTGTGCAGAATATTTAAAAAAAAGAAAAAAAAGAAAGAATTAAAGATATATGCAGTGTTGTTTTTTATATGTATGTTTTGTTGATCGTTGTTTGTCCTTTTGTACTTTTTCTTTTGCCCATTGTGTTGTCTGTTCTTCGATATACGGTTTCTGATTGCTCCTTTGGTATCTTCAAACTTTTAGCAAGGATTTAGTATAACCGTCATGGCCTAATAATACGACAATCTTATTAAATTTATTTTCACACGCACAATAGCACAACTTCAATGAAAATGTCAATCCAATAGTGAACAATTATGATAAAACGTAAATTTTAAACATAAGTTGACGTTACGGAAATGGACGATCATTTAGTTGCAACAAAAGACACTTAATAACTTTGATACTGCTATGGCTTTATTTACAATGCTAGGATAACACTAATAATACGAGAACCCAAATCGATTTCGTATTTTCCTTTAGTGTTTGCTGATTTAGAGACACATAATTTTTACATATGCAAAACGCAGTATTATACGTCACTGAAGGAAAGGTCATTGTAAGTAAAAGTCAAACACGATTAGACTTAAGTTGTGAATGTCATGAAAATCTTTTAACCTAGAACATAACGTTATTTTGATTCGATTCCTCCGTATTGATAATAATTAGGGGAATTTATCCGCCTAACTACGGGTACATCTGAGCATGATTAAAACATCACTAACCAATTCCTTACATGTTTTCCTGAAGGATGAATCATGGAATCCATATATGAAAGGATTAACAACATGGTTGATGATGAAAGCTCTTTCGGCAATCAGCAAAAATCCTATAGAAGTTGAACTATAGTTCTCCATATAACGTTTACCTAACTGTGCTTCCACTAGACTTAGAACTACAGATGGCACATAGCTAATTACAAATACAACTCCAATAGTTAGTGCTATTTTTGTTATTTTAAGCGAAGACTGTAACTCTCTTTGAACAGATTTTATCGATTGCTGTCCAATAGAGCTTGTGAAACTAGGTTGATCAGCAGCTGGAAATTGATGAAGCTCAAGACCATGCGAATTGTTTTGTTCGAGGTTTTTCGTATTTGTAGAAGCATATCGAAAGCGTTTCCGGTAGCGCATGTGCTGTATCACTTTCCGTCCAATAAACACATACAGAACAATTATAGTCACAATATTTGCAATTGATACAACCAAAATCATTTTAGCATATACAAGTGTATACGACTTGGTGGCATATTCCTCTGCCACTGAGCATTGGTAAATGATATGGTCTCCATTTTGATTTCTTTGAATACCTTGGAGAAATACATTTGGCCATGCGAGACATACAGATAACAAAAACCCTGAGAATATTAACAAAAATGCAAATTTCTGGGAGAACTGTACCTTGATTGGTTGACAAACCCTCCGATATCTATCTATAGAGAGCAATATCAAAATCACTGTCGACCAAAATACAAACAAATAGTTATAAGTGCGGAATATCTTGCACCCGTAAACGGAGTAGAAAGTGAAGGTATTACGAATCTCATATATTTCGAAAGGAAGCGTAACGCTACAAACCATGAAATCTGCAAAGGCTAGACTGAGAATGAATATCGTATATGTCCGTTTCTTTTTCTTCCTTCCAAATATTATAATTACCAGTAAATTTCCACTAACACCAAGCAGAGTCATTAAGCCAACAAAGATCACAGGCAACGTTAATTCTACCGTATCATTGCTAATAACATCCGCTTGAACCTTTTCACTGATGTTGACATTTGAAAGATTGAATGATGATTTGTTTCCAACATTCATTCTACAGATAGTGCTAATTTCAATAATGCTGAGTTCACTTTTCAATTTGGCTTTCCAGTCCTTCAGGTTTGAACATAGATGATGAAAGTTATTCCAAACACCTGTCGCACACACTAAATATGATATCTACCCTTTTGTTCACAACTTATCTTCTTTCGTTTGAAACAGGAATTGCCTCACTTTCCAATCTTTCAATTTCGAGCATGGAAGATGAAGTTTATTCCAAACAACGCGTCGTGCATGCACACTGAATTTAATCTCTACGTATTTACTCACAACCTATCCTTTTCGTTTGAAGCATGAACTGTCTCGTCGAATCGAAGCGACGGATTTAGTTTCCTTGCACTAAGTCGAAACATTTGTCAACATGATGCAATGTTAAATTGTTATGTTATCGTAATGGAAATCTCGTGGGATGTTATCTTATGGACTTCTGTCATAGCCATTACCAATTCTATTAGTACGGAAACTGTATTACATTAAGCTACTCTCAAGTGAGTATTGAGTTTGTTATATTTTAACTAAAGACAAATATAAAAGCGCGATAAAGACATTGAATACGCTCCAGCGTTGCTTTGTTCATGATGAGCTGCAATGTAAATATGAATATTAACTGATTATTGACGAAATTCTAATAGTTTAAACATATTTTATTGTCCAAAAACATGACAATAGGATCAGATACAAGTTTTTCAACTTAGAACATCTTCTCCTTCTAATTCTAATAAGAAACATCGATTCAAATGTTTTTAAATGGAAGTGTGTTCCGGAAGTTGTTTATGTACAGACTAACTCTGAGTACAATACTTATCATCGAATAACCATGTATATGGTAATGGAAATATGTGTTCTACTTTATACAGACAATAAATATTAATTATTAGTATTTTTTCCGCAAGACAAGGATTATCAGGTTCATATCAGATGAGCTCGAAGAGCGAATTTGATATGGACCTGATAATCCTTGTCGAGCGAAAAAAAAATACTGATAATTTTTTTATCGGTAATTTCACAATTTTAACACAGCTTTGTAATTTTTTTTTTTGTGTTTTGACCTTTTTTTTAAATGAAAGGTTTAGTGACGTCACGTTAGACCGCGCATGACAAATGACCAACAGCTGATAATTTCTTGTATCACGAGTCGGTGGTCAACTGAACGTTGTTACTAAATTTATCGGGTAGTAAAGATCAAAGGAAACTAAACAAATTACCGATAATTAAATATAACACAAATTTACTATTTCTGGTAACAGCATCGGTAGAGTAATGATAATCGTGCTCGCCTTTAAAAGCGCGGTAAATTGTGATATAAAACAAAATTAATATATTTTCAATTGTATAGATTACTGTAGGTCAATATAACCGCATCGGTGGTGTAATAGTTAGCGTGCTCGCCACGAGTGTGGTAGATCGTGAGTTTGAGTCCATATCGGGTCAAACTGAAGACTTTAGAATTGGTATTTGATGCTTCTCCGCTAAAGACTGGTTGACTCGGGTCAGGATGATGTGTCCGAGTGGGGCGACATGTATATCCGCGGACTGTTGTCTCAATGAGTTAGCACTATACAAATCCAACTAAGGGTCCTGGTCTAGTTCAAAGCGGACCTCATCATCATCCATTTGAAAATTAACTTAATCTCACCATTATATAGCTGTACAAATTGCCGAGTTGGCGTTAAAGAAGAATTACTCACTCACGCACTCACTCACTCACTATTTCTGGTGAAGAAAGATAATAGTCATGGCCTAATATGGTTTGACATCTCTACATCTGGAACGTTCGAAACGTCAATAAGAACTGAATTTCTTGAATAAATAAAATGAAGAAAACAACCACACTGTCGGAACAATTGTAAAATCAAATATCAAATAAGTGGAGTTCGCGTTGCTCAATCTTTATTTTTCTGTGTAGTGTTTTGTAGATCATTGTTTGTCCTTTTTCCTTTTGGCCATTGTATTCTCTATCCTTCTTCGATTTACGACTTCTGATCACCACTTTGTTATCCTCAATTTTGTTTTAAAGGAATTAAGCGTTGATGTACATGTATTTGTTTTTCATAAAATATTGTTTTCCTTTCATAATATGGTGTTTCCATCTCTCTTGTAATGTTGTATGTTCTGCTGTTTTGCTAGTTTGATTAAAAAAAACATTTTCAATGTATTTCAACTTTTTTACAAAAATATTGTAACTTTAGGAAAAACAAAATTTTAAAACAATGTTTAAATGTAAATGATATATTAAACAAGTAATTATTGTGTCGTCTTAAACATTACAACACATTCGGTAATGTACGACACAAGTTTTTCGTCTATGGTTTGAATGGATTTAAATGATTTGGCTCTTGAGGTTTATGTGTAATGGAAAATGGTTTAATACCCATTGTTTGTGCAGTCGGGAATGACACACAATTAATAGCAGCACTAGACGCTATATTTTATTGTAGTTCTTCTTTGCCAAAATATAAGACATCTTTATTGATAAGAAGAGGGGTAATCAGAATCCATAAATCGAAGGACAGACAACACAATGGCCAAAAGAAAAAAGGACAAAAGGACAAACAACGATCTACAAAACATTAAAGATCAAGTAACACGACCCCACTAAAATACGGGAATGAACACAGGTGTCCCGGAAGGTTAGGCAGTTCTTAATGTATGTCGGTCCTAATAAATAAGTGCAAAAGAAATAGCACTGCTTATTTAGTGAATATGCTATACGGTTGTCCGACAAATATAACCTTTCAACTCAGTTTCAGATGTATGACCTAATACAGTCATAACATAAGGAGATTCAAGCTTATTTTACTTAGTGAAACTGTGTAAGAGATCAACTTGTTCACATAAAGATCACATCACGCTTTGAAATGTGTTCTTTTTTCTTACTTCATATTGGTTGATTTCCGTACCTATAGGATTCTCCAGCAAACGAATTGGTCGGTCGCGCCACAGATCGCTCTTTTTGTACTCAACTTGACCAGATACTTCCTGTATGGTGGTACTTGACGTGAGGGAAATCCTGCAAAAGCAAAAAAACGCATCTATGTTGATAATAACAATAACACACATGTACTGGGACCAATAAACAGTGAAATGAAGAAAAAATATGATACATCTTTTACATATCAATTTCAAGGTCTATTATATGATTTACTACAATTCGGGTCCATAAATGAAAGACCTGTGATAGCGACCGGTTTTCGAAAGCATTTGTACTGTTGATTTATTTGAATTTTGTGGGGTTACTCTTAGAATGTCTCCAGTGTTCTATTGGGAGTCAAGTTCTGGTGCATGAGACAGACAGTTCGCAACATGAATCATTATTTTTTAGCTGAATTTGTATGTTTGCAATGGATAAGAAAAAATATGTGACGGTGTATGGCTCCGTGGTCATTTGTGACACAGATATTCCATAATTGTAATGTCTGTCCTTCGAATTACGGCTTCTGATTACGTCATCAGTATATTCCCACTTTTCCTGAACCTGCTTGTCATTGTTATTATCTGACTGATAATTGGATTAAAATACGATATTTCTCCATAAACGTACACATTAAACTGTAAACATAGGCTAATTATTAAAATGATTGTTTTGATAATTAGCATATATATATTATGTAATACAGATGAGCGAATTCAAGATGACATAAACGGTAATTCCAGAAACGCGTTGTGCGCACTACATTCAAGATAACGTAAACGGTAATTCCAGGAACGTGTCTTGCGCACTAAATTTGATATCTACGTTTTCATTAACATTCTGAAGTGAATATTTTGCAATTAATAAGTAGAGTTTAATGGACGTTTTATTCACATGTTTTCCACAAGGGACAAAGTTTGATAAGTGTTAGTACAATAAAATTTGAAGAATCAGAAGCTGTAATCCGAATGAAGGAGCCACAATACAATGGCCAATAGAACAAAAAAAGACCTACTATGATCTACCAAACACCAGACAAAGAGCTCAATATTAAGTAAAGCGAATCCCACAAAAACCATGGTGAACTCATGCGTACCGGAAGGGTAAGACGCTCCTGCTCCACTAGTGGCACCTGTCCTTTGTACTGTTATATTACACGAGCATCATGCAAATAGCGTTATCCTGCTGATTCTGTGTTTATGCCCCGATTTTGACATATATAATTATTTTACAAAGCTGAGAAACATTTTACTTATTCCCTCACCTCTTATTTAAGATCATGAGGCAAATTTACTATTTATGCTACTGCAATGCAAAAACGACACAAGATAACGTAGTGTTTAGCGAACGCCTCCAGTATTATATTTTATTTGATTAATATTTTTGCTTAACGCCACTGTCAGCAATATTTCAGCTATATCATGGCGCCCAGTTTTAGTGGTGGATGAAGCCGGAGAGAACCACCGACCATGGTCAAGCAACTGGTAAACTATCACTTGCGGCTACCAGTCGAGTACATCACTTTTGTAATTTACAAAGTCAGGAGCGAACCCACGCCGTATTGGTGATAGGCTTGTATGGGTTGTTAGGTAATCCAACTACCTAACTCATTGAGCCATCTGGGCCTTTCAGTATTATAGATCGGAGTTTCGATCCCTGTCGGCTCAAACGAGACTATGAAAGTGAGTATTTGTCTTTCTCCGCTACGTACTCCAAATTATTTAGTACGAGCAAAGACTGTTTTGATCGGAGTCAAGATGTTGTTTGCTTGGGAAGTGAGTTGTCTGCCAAGTTCATGAGTAAGACAAATGGTATATATGTTTTGTAATAGAAATAAAATGACTGACATTTAGCACAGAGCTTAAGCTATGGTAAAATATTCAGACCTGCATGTTGTCCCATGGCATAGGCCCCGTTCATTTGCATTTTGATTCTACAAATTCTGTAATGGCTGGTTAATTACGTATGGTGCAATATCAATTCCAGACATTACACCATGGGTTTTCAGAAGCAAAGTTTTAAGCTGAATAATCCATATAAAACATCAAAGGAAAAATGTCATGTTTGTTAAAATATGTACTACATGTATTACATAATGTTATTGTTCTACTGAATTTATGTTTGGCTTGGTTTAGGGTTCTGATGTTTAACGCCTCTTTCAACAGTATTCAGTTATACAGTAGGGGTCAGTTTTATTGGTGGAGGAAACTGGAGTACCCGGAGAAAATCACCAACCTGTCACACAAGTCACTTACAAACTTTATCACATAATGTTGTATCGAGCATACCCCGCAATGTGTGGGACTCGACCTCACAAATTTAGTCGAAACAAGCAAATATCATAATGATAAGATGTGTTGACTGCCTGCATTCCCATGAATGGATCCAATATCTCATTCTGTATATTTAATTTTCTGTGGGTTTTCTACGTTAATAATTGCTTGCCTTGAATTACTTTTGTTTTGACCACGTGATTGTGATGACTTCCTCTTGTTTTGGCCACGTGATTGTCTATGTTTATTTATATACGCTTTTTTGATCATGTGATAGTATCTTCATTCTTTCATCTTTCCATTTCAATTAACTGTGCTTTATTTAAACTGATCAAATAGACGGATAAATCAATAACACATCACGCATAGTGAGCACTTTTATGGAATTTTCTTACGTAACATCTACGAGATTTCGTAAATTTTATTTCGAAAGGGTTAATTATTTCATTTATCAAGGAAGCTGTTAATAATGTTATTAAAAGCGTAAGTCACGATAGTAAATAATGATGGTTGATCATTATGTGATTTCGTGGTTTCAACTAGGCATAAATGCATAGCCGCCATGGGGACTCGGGTCTCTCAATGAGTTAGGTAGTTGGATTACCTAACAACTCATACAAGCCTATCACCAATACAACGTGGGTTCGCGCCCGGCTTTGTAAATAACAAAAAAGGGTGCACTCGACTCGCAGCCGCAAGTGATAAAGTTTACCCATAAACAATTAAATCAAATCCCTACCTTGATCCCTCGGGTGTCTCTTTTCTGTCCCTTTTTTGTATCACCTCTCCCAGCTCAAACAACATATTTCTCTGCCTCAACCCCCCCTTTTTTTACCATCTCTGCACCTACCATAATCCTGTGACAGCCCTTTCTCGTATTCCCTCTCCTACCTCTATAGCCTCATTTTCTGCCTCAAACTCCTTATCGGCATATTTCAGCACTCGCATCCCCCCTTTTTCCATTTATTTTTCTTCTTCCGTCTGCTATCAACTGCATTCAAGATTATCCATTCATGTTGTTTTGTTTTTATCATTGTTATATAGGAGTTGCTTTCTTTTATGTTTTGCTACATTTATCTAGTATTTTATGTTGTAAAGCGCCTTAGATCAATTTTTTCTTAGATAAGACGCTATACAAAATCTGGTATTATTATTATAATTATAATTCCTAAATATTGTATACTGTACATGATTACATACGATCACGTCTAATGCGGTTCTCAAGTATGAAATGTATTTTTTTTTAAACAATAGCCGTATTTGTAATATGCTTTATCTAAATAACAATAAATTGGAAAACAAAGATTGTTTTAAAAGTATAAAAAGTCAACAAAATATATCAAGAAACTATCTTTTTTTTATAAGATTTAAACTAATTGAAAACATGATTTTCTCTTACTTCAATTTCAAACATTTTATGTCATTTTTCTAGATCGCGAACAGTAAGAACGAAAACAAGGACGGTTTTGCAAGATAATTTTGAGCTAATGACCAAATTTGTTCCATCTGGTAATACAAAAAAATGTATAATTGTTATTCGGGCAGTATGATTTACTAATAACGCCGTATTAGGATAAATTGTAATATGAAATGTGATGGCCACTGTGATAAATGTAGGTCAAATCAATCAAAACAATTACCTACCTATGTTGTGTTAAATGGCTAACACATAATCATCGAAAGATTAAATTGATCAATTATTTCTATTGAGATATTTATATATATTGAACTGGATGTATTTAAAAACACAATTTTTTGAAATCTACTTTCATTTCATCAATATCGTCAACTGATTAATTGGAGTACAGAACTATGTATTAATTAATATATGTATCCGAATTATTCTGAACTAGTTTTATCGGAACATTAACCGTTCTCTCTGTTATATTATTGGATTTTTTTCTGGTTAAGATTACCTTTTATTTTAAGGAGGCGAAAAAGTTTAGAACGTAGAAGATACTTTTTTTCAGGATGAAAGCGTTGAAATAATAATATAAACATCAACTTTATGAGGAAATTCCGTACTATGTGAACAGTCTTGGATGTTTTTCAAAATCAACTTTTTCCGGTAAGGAAACACGTCATTGTTAATTCTTGTCTTGATTGTATTTTGGAATTAACCATAATTAGCAAATGCTTGTTTAATGACTTTTTCGTAATTGCTTCCTTCTTACTTTGAAATCATTTTAGGAGGAAAGAGTGGTTACTTTCAGTCTATAGCTTTTTTTTCAAGTGGATACGAGAAAAGAAAAGTAAAAAATGTACTTATAAGTATAAACTTATGTTTGCAAAAATTACAAACTTTCTTAAAATACGAATTAACCAACATCTATTGATCTTTATCGGAAATTTAAGAACTTTTGAAACCATATATGTGGTACCTAGACTCATGGGACAAAAAATGACATTTTAAGTGATACTATACAGATTACATTTAGTTTTGTCTGCCATATCATAATTCTTATCATAATTGATACTGACGGTAATTATGTGATGTCAACTATACTCTCAATGATGCCATGATGCCATTCAGAGTCAGAAGTTATATGTTTTAATTCTGTTTGTTGTTTGAATATAATAGTAAAACAAAAAAATCGAATGACGGCTTTTTAACGTTTTAAAAAAGGCAAATTAATTCCTTTTATTTATTGTCAGCTTTTTAACTTACTATATGTATGTAAACAAACATATTTAAATAATTATAAACCTTTCGATACGGAAAACAAAATATATGTGAAGTAGTGCTGCAATGTTATGGACTGACACATCGAAATCTCCATGTGCTTCACCTCTATTGGTGGATAATGCAACTTTAGACAAATGTCTAACCAGCATCACTACATACAACGAACAAGATTATATAACCAGCAACATGACTGACTACATACTCGGAACGACCATTATTCTCGGATTTGTGGGATTCCTCGGTTTCGTCGGAAATTTATTAGTCATTATCATATATGGCATCCAATGTAAACGGACTACAAACCGAGTTTTCGTAGTTGGACTAGCATTGGTGGACATTTTAGTTTGTTCGATCACACTTCCGTCGGAAGTTGTTGAGCTTAATAAACACATTGTGTATAAATTTGAAGTAGTGTGTAAAGTGTCCTATTTTTTGACCTATTGGTTTGTTATTAGTTCTGCACTGATGTTGATACCATTGTCTCTGGACAGATACAACAGAACATGTCAATTGTTCAAAGCCCAGTGGAACCCAAAGGGAGCTACTATACGTGTATGTATTGTGTATTCGGTATCAATTCTATTTTCACTTCCTAATTTGCTTGTACGAGGAATGCAGACGCATACTGCTTCAAATTCCACAGAACAGTATTGTTTATTGGCAGAACATTATTCGGACACATGGATACCTCTTGTTTATAATTCGTTGATGTTTTTGATACCAGTTACAACAATTATTATTCTAATTGTGATATATAGTCTGATAGCTAAAAATATATTTGCTCAAGACCGATTTAGAAAACAATTCCAACAGTCACACATAAACACAATTTCTTCAGCAGCAACAAATACAAAGCAGCAAAACAGTCAAGCCTTCAACCGTGAATCAAACAGCAATACGTGTAAAATAACAAAAGTAGCATTTTCTATTGTTGTCATATTTTTTCTGAGCTACATACCAACTTCAACATTGAAAGTATACGAGTCCGTTTACGGAATTGACCCGTATTCGACTTCGAAATTTACCGGAATTCTAATGGCTGCGAGATTTGCCTATTTACTCAACCATATTATGAATCCATTTGCATATATAGCTCTTGATAAACAGTTCAGGCACAGAGTTAAAATGTTATTTTGTTGTTAGAATACAATATAGAATATCTATATGATATACTTTGAAAGAAGAAAACTTGTGTTATATTTTATATATTGTATTGTACACCATTAAAATTCATTACATATACAATATTTTGTTGGGGAAAAAAATCGTCTCCGAATTGTTTCCTGTAAAATATTATCCATTTTTGGATAAAGGATAGCGAGCGAGCGTGTGTGGGTGATTGTTGTTTAAGCCCAAGTGAACAAACTTTCACTTATATTATGGCGAGAACAAGTTACATTTCGACGAGAAGATGATAATGTCCGCTTGGTACTAGAACAATACACTGAAAACATGCTATACTCCTACTTCTCCCATTATTACGGCGTTTTAACCCCGCTGAACCAGAGGTGGAAAAATCTGTAATCCTCAATAGGATTAAAATGTCTCGTGCCTTTCCCCGCATTAATTTCAAACGCATTGATTTCAAATTTTGAAATAAAGTTCGTGTTAAATAATTTGAGAAACAAATTCTCCTTTAGTTGCCCATGTGGGTTACGATATTTCTCCACTCTCGAGAGTGAAATTTAAAATTTATTCACTCGCCTGACGGCTTGTGATTAATTTTTTTTATCTAACTCTCTTGATTGGAGAAATATCGTAACCCACGGGCAACTGAAGGAGAATCTATATTTCTTCGTCTTACTATTAACGACCGTCATAGAATATTGATTTTAATATTTTAATATTTTAATATGTTCATCCAATAAAAAAATTATTTCAAACACTTCATATCATTTTGCTAGACCACCAAAAGTAAGACCGAAAACAAGGACAGTTTTTCAAGATAATTATGAACTTTTGACCAAATTTGTTCCATCTGGTAATATAATTGTTATTCAGGCAGTATGATTTACTAATAACGCCGTATTAGAAGAAATTTGAATATGAAATGAGATGGCCGCTGTGATAAATGTTGGACAAATCAATCAAAGCTTGGACACGTGATCTTGATTTCGAGACAACCAGTGCTTGTTCTTTCTCCTTAATTCTGCGTGTTAGCGTATTGACTGCAAATACCAATCTCATAGCCATTGGTTTGACCTAACACGGACTTGAACCCACGATCTATAGAGAATTGATTGATTGATTTTTGGTGTTTAACGTCACTTTCAGCAATATTTCAGCTATATCATGGCGACCAGTTTTAGTGGTGGAAGAAGCCACAGTACCCGGAGAGAACTAACAACCATGGGTAAGCAACTAGTAAACTTTATCACTTGCGACTGTGAGTCGAGTGCACCCTTTTTTGTAATTTACAAAGCCGGGAACGAACCCACGCTGTATTGGTGATAGGCTTGTATGAGTTGTTAGGTAATCCAACAACCTAACTCATTAAGCCACCCGGGTCATATAGGTTAAAAGTACATAATTCTATATTTTGACATAAAATGTTTAAATATTGTTTCGTATCGTATTTCAACTAATCTTTGCAAAATTTGATAGGCTATAGCGTTCGCTTATATATGTTATACACAGACACAAGAAGATTGGAAGCTTAATATATACAGTGTTAGTATGTTACTACAATCAAACCTGTCAATGTTGTCCCCTCTACTAAGCAGTCACCTGTATTATAAGGTCACCCTTTTTCTTGTCCATTCTTAGAAAATTTCATATAAATTGAATCTCTTGTAAGTGGTCACCTTGTCTGAAAGGTGGCCTCTTTATGCAGGTTTGCCTGTACACAGAATTTGTATACGACTTCAAAATGATGTACATAACATCTCTTGAAATTGAGATACATACGCTGAATGTACTAGTGCCAAAACTTAGTTATCTTGCAATGATACATGTAAATTGATTTTTGTATAGTTAGTAAGTTCAGAAACAGATTAGATAGAAAATTGCATTACATAACAAAAACATTAACAAAAAATGAAGTAAGAAAACGCTGTCTTTTTGTTCTGTGTTGCATATGCTTGTTACTATTTTACTATTTTCTTTTCGGGGGAGGGGCTATTTTTGTCAAAACTTGATTTGTTTCAACTAAAATTAAAAACAAATATATATACTATTTACAAAACCCTTTAAATACACACATGCATACATAATATAAAATCAACATACAAAATGTCATGAAAAAAATCCAAGTAATATTGCATGATGTCACACTATTTCTCAAAATATGTGATTTCATGTATACATCTGCATAACAATTATGCTGGTATTATTAATTCAAGTGGTCTCGCCTATTACTGTAATTATGGTTTGTACTGTTTTCCTTTTTGGAGGGAGTGAATTGAATTGAATTTTAGTGTTTAACGCCACTTTCAGCAATATTTCAGCTATATCATGGCAATCAGTTTTAGTTGTGGAGGAAGCCGGAGTACACGGAGAGAACCACCGACCCTGGGCAAGCAACTAGTAAACTTTATCACTTGCGGCTGCGAGTCGAGTGCACCCTTTTTTGTAATTTACAAAGCCGAGTGCGAACCCACGCCGTATTGGGGATAGGCTTGTATGAGTTGTTAGATCCAGCTACCTAAATGATTGAGCCACCAGGGCCCCTTGGAGGGAGTGTAGTGCTCGTGATCGCATAGTAGTTGGATTTAATACTATCTATGCAATCAGTGCATATCAACAATAAAGTTGTGAGTACAAATCTCGCTCATGGTGGGATGTATTCGATACAACATTGTGTGATAAAGTTTGTCAGTGACTGTCGGCAGGTCGATGGTTTTCTCCTAGTACCTCGGTTTCCTCCACCAGTAAAGCTGACCGCCATGGTATAGCTGAAATATTGTTGAAAGTGGCATTAAACACCACTATACTAACTCCTATTATTTTCGTTTAAAGCAAAATATCATCTTACGCATTATAACATTTAGACATTTTCAAAACTATGTATGTTTGAACATAGCTTCTAACATATCTGCATAAGTTCTTTTCGTTGATCTGAATTTTACGCTATGATCAGCATTATTTTTGCTTCCGTGTGAGAAACCAAGTACATCACATTGTTATAACCCCATACTGTCTTCCACACCACACATTCCGATCGGAAATTGCAGTTTTCCTTACGAGATACCCAGTTCTTTGTACGAGAAACCTGGTTTTTCGTATTAATGTGACAATCGCCTGTCATACTATGCTAATTAGCAAATTCTCGAGTTACATTTACTTTGAAGTTGTTAATGCTATAAGAGTGTATGACAGGTAACAAGGGCATTTTGTAGTCACATGACCCTTGCATCGGTGAGAGGTGCATATCGGCACGTACACAGTTTCCTAGTTATAATAGTAATAATAATAATAATAATGCATTTTTCACTCAATTAGAATAGATCTGATAGTCATGTATTAAATTTAGTAATTTATTTATTACAACATACAACATACATTAACAATTTAAAAAAAAATATGCATCATATCAAAAGATGTCATTTCTAAATATACAACACTTATAGTGTTAAATGGTAAATTATTCCATGTTTTTTCTGCAGAGTACTGGAAATATTTCTGGTAAAAAATATTTGATTAATGCAAAAATAATTCATCTTGGTTAGTGAGTGAGTGATTGTTGTTTAACGCCAACTCAGCGAGAAGAAGTCCTTTTTCAATGAGATGATGAGGTCCACTTTGTACTAGACCAACACCCTTAGTTGGATTTGTATTGTGCTTGCTCACTGAAACAACAGTCCACGGATAGACAGATCACCATATTCGGACACATAATCCTGATTCCGAGCCAACCAGTATTTGCTCTTCCTCCTTAATGCTGCCTGCTTAGCGGAAAAGCAATAAATACCAATTGCATAGTCTTTGGTTTGACTCGATCGGGGCACAAATTCACGGTCTACCGCATTCATGGCGAGCATACTTATTATTACAACACCGATGAGGTTATATTGCGCTACAGTAATCTATGCAATTGAAAATATATTAATTTTCTTTTATATGCATTTATTCATAACAAATTTTATATTGAAATTTGATCCATTTTTATATTATATCCAATAATGTTTTCCGATAGCACACGGAAATTGGAATATTTGCACATTAGCTGCCGGTTCTCATTCGAATCAATATGACCATTTACTTAATTCTCACGTAGTTCGCTTCCTGAAAGCATAATTAGTTCATTTCACTCAAGATAAATAATAAAATAACAATTTGGAGCAAGGATATTGAAAATATAGGAATAAAACAACATTTGATGTGACATATCTTTACTTAGCAATTTGTAGCTATGACATTATGATAAGATATGTTATTTGTAACTAGCTACATGTACGTGGATTCACTTCTGTAGCATCACTAGACGTGCAACAGAGTGCACATATATTGGTTGTGGTTTTACAGAAGGAAATATTCAGTTTCAGACAAGTAGTATAGGAATTTGCCTGATTTTTCTGAAATTATTGTATTTCTAAAGTTCACAATTAAAGACGAATTATGGTTAGGGTTATAGTGTTTAACGTCTCTTTCAACAATATTTCAGTTATATCGTGGAGGTCAATTTTATTGTTGCAGGAAACCGGAGAAATCAATCGACCTGTCGCAAATAAGGGTAATAACAAAATTGCCGAACACCGAGCAATCTTCCTTAGGGAAAGACAAAACTCATGTCAACAAACAGACAAAATCAGTCAACAACCGGAAAATCGCAATGGCCCTGACTTGGTACAGGCATTTCCAAAGAAATGGTGGGTTGAATCAGATTTTACGGCGCAAGTCACTGACAAATTTTATCCCATAATGTTGTATCGAGTAACCCTCGCCTGAGCGGGATTTAACTCACAACTTCAGTGATTGCATAAGTAGTTGTAAATCCAACTGGCATACGATCACAACCAGGAATGCCCTCCGATTATGGATATGGATCATGTGATATAGAATATTATATTACACTAGGAAAAACTGGACTAATTAAGATCCCTTTGTAGTCTACTTATTTTATATTTGTATCTGGTGGACTTTATATAGGGGCTACTCGACACTGAGGAGAAACTAGCTCAATACTGAAATTCCAGCTTCCGCTATTTATATGCTATATTTATGAGTTTCGTACATTTGCGGTTAAAATTATAAATTTCTAAATTTAAAGGTATACGGTCGCGTGTTGTTCAACGTGACAATGCCCATTCTCATCTATTACAGAACACAGAAGTAGCACACAATTACAAAAACGATCAAAATCGCTGAAAGCATACAGTCTGTATTTAAGTCAATCATGTATTAGAAGTCGAAAATCAATATTTCTCTCCTTTACACGGAACTGTTTCTGATTTATTTTAATAATAAGAACATACTTATGTATATATTATTATTAGAACGTTCCCCTAAAAATTTGATCAGTCTAGTTATGGTGCTTTCGACGTACAGATGCACCTATTTCACGTTTTTGGCTGAAAGAGTGGGGGTTAACATACACAGCTATCCTTGAAATCGTCATATGCGACCTCTCTAGACTGATTATTATTCATAAAAAGTTCATGCAAACAACTAGTAAAGTTTGTTATGACAACTCACATTTTTTGCAGCCTGATCAAACCGGAAGTAAGCTATCCTAACAGTTGACAACTCTACATCTGACGTTTCAAAATCTCATCTGACCATCATCATGGATAACAAATCGACTAGAAAGGAAGTTAGATGTAAAAGTGAAATTACCAACAATACCCTTATCGCACTTGACGATCAATAACAATACCGGTGTCTTTTAATAAACAGGAAATGCTTACCTTTTGCGAGCACATGAGTTTACACCCTAGGTATTGTGGGATTCGCATTGCTCATTTTTTTTTATTTTGTGTTAAGTGTTTTTTTTTTTTTTTAAATTATGTCTTTCTTCGTTCAGGCTATAGAGTCAAGTACTCACAAAGTGCAATTCTGCTTTGAACAGAGATAAAAGTGGAACCCCACTTTTCGATTTTGACCAAGTATAGTATATCCTCCTTTCTCCCTTTATCTTTATGCCGACCGCTATGAATAGCCGTCTTTGCGGCACTCCACTTAACATTGGCTGGAACTTCGGGTATTCCCCATGAAACAAATGCTTTGTTTTGCCGATTTACGGCTTCTGATTATCTCTTTGGTATCTTCAAGCTTTTCTTAAGACAGATTCCGGAAGAACAGATATTGACCTTTGATATCAGTTATTATTAATTGATTACTCCACAAATGTTACCTTTGCTTTGGAGTTCAATATTCGGTATTATATCTGTTACAATTATATCTGCTGATATATCACAAATAGAAATACGTGTGTGCAATTATCCAAAAGAATTGAATAGCAATTACATCAGCATTTGGCGATAATTGTCAGTTCATTCAGAGTTCACAGTAGTTTCCGAGATATGATATGAAAAATTACAGTTTTTGATCAGGTGCTAAATGCTGCTTCGATTGCTAAATGTTGCTATTTCTAACTTGTCTTGTGATGCAGATAGAGACATTTTGTAGCATAATATTGATAATAAACTGGTAATGACTTGATAATCAGTAATCCCTTGTGGTATTTACGAATGTAATTGTGTTTATTAAAAACATACACTTAGCCATATATAGTATCTAGCATGCATGTTCAACACACCTGTTCGAGACCTACAGAATAATTTCCATATATGATCACCTATGGTATAAACAAACGTGATTGGGTTCATTAAATACATAGACTTTGATATATATAGAATTTTGATTGTTCATGCTCAGCACACCTGTTTGTCCGAAATCTACAACGATATCCATATATGATCGCATATGAAATTAACAAATGTAATTGGGGTGATTAAATGCATGGAATTAAATATACTATAGTATATAGTGTGCACGTTAAACACACTTTATCGCGATCTACTACACATATACATATATGACGTCATAGGAAAAGTTTGACGGAGTAATCATAGGCATCAATGGAAGACCGACAGACAATACCATGGTTAAAAGAAAAATCACATTAGGGCAAGAATAGATTGAAGATATCAAAGGGGTAATCATAATCTGTAAATCGATGCAGGACAGACAACACAATAGCAAAAGGAAAATGCACAAAATTATTTGACAAACAACGATCTACAAACCATACACATAACACTAAAGATCGAATAACACGAACCCCACTAAAACTTTATTCATTATTCATAAAACTAAAGAATGACCAAATCCATTAAAAATTGGACTGGATTTAGATTCTTCTGAATGGTCGGCAGTTCCTACTTCACTGGTAGCATCAGTTGTGTTAATCTGGTTACAAATTCGTTGATCCGTTGATAAAACATGAAAATAGAAAGTTAGCACAATGGTAAAATAAAAAGACAAAAGGACAAACAAAAATCCACAAAACATTACACTGAAAAATAAAGATCAAGCAACACGTTTCCTACTAAAAACCGGTGATTACCAGAAAAATAAGCAGTTCTTGCTCAAGATGTGGTACCCGTCGTGTTACACTTATTACAAACCACGTGATAAGTCATGATCGAGGAAAGGATCAGATAGTGCTTAAGATAAAGGCAACAAATCCGTGGTCATATTTGACACAGATATTCCGTAACGGATAACCAAATCATGGTGGAGATCCTTGGTTCATTAGCTTCCCTGTTATGTGCAACCCTTTATGAATGAAATCATGAATGGAGTGCCAAGGAGATTAGCAAAAATCGTTTATGGTTGCATATATCTGTGGGAGACTAACCTTGGCTTTAATAATGATTATATTGTTTACGAACTGTAAATTTCAAAAATATATAATCTCATAAACCAGTCAGGTCTGAATAAGGGTAATAACAAAATTATCGAACACCGAGCAATCTTCCAAAGGGAATAGTTGACTAATGGGTAGATGATACACTCAGGGACTAATAGTCCACCAGCATAGCTCGGGTGATACCAATAAATTACATATCTAATTTACTATGAACGATGTTTTTCTGAAATAACCTTCATCAGGTGCGCTCATGATCAAAGGATTTTCTTGTGATTGTCTGATTTGTCTATTGTAGGGGAAATGTTGTGATTGTGATGGCAGAAGTGTTCAATGATCAAAGACCTTTCATACATGGGGTTTAATGTAGAAACTTTATCACATTTTTCATGTTATTCTGGTATCGAATGAAGGTGTAAACTATATGTTGATCTCAATTTCCAAACTCGACTGTGTCGTGCATAATATTTGACGATCGTTAACCTACGGAAAATGCTTTGCATATCCATACTTTTACAGTGATGACCGATTAATCGAGGACGACGGAAGATCTGAAATGCTCAAGGAATTGAAAGTGTCTTAATAGCAATTGCATTTATTCGTGAAATTGTAATCAGGTTGGCTTATGGTATTTGTTTAGATTTACTAGTCTTTCTACCGTCAAGACCACCAATTGTTCTTAGGTTTATTGTTGATACTACTAAATAAATGGTGCCCTGTAACTGAACCAATATAGCAGATCATACAATTGAGACTCGTGTTTGCTTAAACAGAATGCTTCCGAGTTAACAAGCAAAAACAAAAAACACAGAGAATACACTAAAATAAAGAATAGCAATTGATTAAGCTATTTTATTGGGTATAAAATCTAAACCAAATGTTATCAGGCCCATTCTGCATGGATGAGTTGAAAAAAAGAAAAATATTTAGCGATGTAATGTTTTTTTTAGGAATGCATCGTCGTATACGTTATGGGGCGTGTTTGTCATATTGACGAACCAAAAGTTAACTGTTGAAATATTATCACCGCAGACTCATTTGTTTTGAAGTTCAACGCTTTACACAATGTCCTTCGTTCTATTAATAATATTTGACACATATAATACGTTTCATATAAGCACCTGCAAAACAGACTATAGTAGATGGACATTCAGATACGATGCAACAATATCACATTAAGTGTGGAAAATAATTCATGTAAATTGTAAGGGTCAAGATGTTATGGTCAGCGTGCATGACTTCAATATGGTAGATCGTGGTGTTCAAGCTCCGGTCTGGTCAAAACAAATACTATACAATTGGCATGTGTTGCTTATCAGCTATGTACGCAGCACTAAGAATCAAGAGCAAATACTGGTTGGCTCAGAATCAGAATAATGTGTAAGAGTGGAGTAACATGTCTACGCATGGGCTGTTGTTTCAGTGAGCTAGCACTATAAAAATCAAACTAAGCGTGTTGGTCTAGTACAAAGTGGATATTATCTCATCCTATGAATCTTGTTCTCGCCATTATATTGCTTATTTAGTTTGGTATTAAGCAACAATCTCTCGCAATGGTCAAGATGCCCACACTCTTGATTTGATGGTTAGAGAATCAATTTGTATGCAAGGTCAAAAAAGTGAACCACTTAAATATTTACGCCATATTATTTTAGTGGAACGTTGGTGTAAATATATCTACGTAAAATATCCTCTCTCTCTCTCTCTCTCTCTCTCTCAGCAATTAAAAGACCAAAAACTACAGTATTCTCAGAAGAAAGGGTCTTACACGAAATTGCAAGCCGAAAGACTAGTAAAAATGTAACCACCTAAGGATGATATTGGTTGTACATACTGCTATCAACAATTAAGTATATCATATTTGTTTGAAAATTAGCATCAACAGTTATTGCTGACGCGAAAACAATCTGAATATTCAAGACAGTCATGACCCAAAATGTCCTCAGCTGGAAATAATGTTATAGTCAATCATAAATTCGAGGAATTATAATTAAATAAGCTAATCCCAGCATACAACAATGCTATGTTAACATCAGTTAAGAGATTTATGGATAATTCTAACATCGGGCAGAAACACCTGACATACAAAATCGACTTGAATCAAGCTGGACAAAGGATTTTCATAAGATATATGAAACATGATTTAGACTCAGATTTTAGTGCAATTTATATGTATTTGTACAATAACATCCCAGCCATACTATTGTAAATGCGGTCTCTAATACATGTATCAGTTACAGGCCGCTGATAGAGGCCGATGTTTTTGCAATTCTTTTTTATGAACAAGCTTAAGAATTTGATCAATGATGAAATAGGAAAGTTAGGTAAACTCGTTCACAAACAAAACTGGTCTCACGACTTTTTTTTATTTTATAAATTATAACATCATTATTGTACAAATTAGATACATTACTATTGAAACAAAAGAAGTTGACCGTATTGGATATAACAGGTTTTCTTTTTTCCGCCTTCGTCCTCAGGCACCTGGGCCTTCACCGGAGTACTCATGCAGAAATAGAAACCCGTTATATCCAATACGGGCGGCTTCTTTTGTTTCAATAGTACTGTATCATATACATGGAGTATCTTATCACATTCATAAACACTAATGGTAAACACTCGCTTAGCTGTTAATAATTTATCATGAAAAGATCGACCATTTACCTCTTAGGTAGAGGGATGTCCCTACCCCACCCCGAGCCAGATAAATGTTTCACAGGAAATGATACATCAGATTATTATATTTATTACATGAAAATTCTTTAAATCTTATCAAAATTTCCTGTTGAAAATTGCATACTCAGATTTGTTTTTGCATCTCTCAGAACAATATATTTTTCTATACCATTTGAGGACATGTTTTATAGAAAAAAAAACATATCCTCCATAATTAAATGGTCGACCCTTAAGCTCGGGTTATTTGCATATTTTGTTTCGTTTCAGAAAACAGTTCTGGTACTCTTCAATTGTACATTAAAATTATGAACACTTCAATGGCATAGTTTTTTGGGGGATAAATTTTGTAAATCATGGAAGGTGAAGGAAAGCCACAAACCTGTCTAATAATTTTCAGACAGATTCATTCAAACAACAGATGCTACCAAATAACAAAGGTACTCAGCAGATATATTATATTTTAGACTCCTCAAGTTATTCCATTTAAAATTCAATTGAACAATATAGTTATTGTTTTATTAAAACTCTCTTTTCTTTGAGTGAACTTAATGAAAATTATTACAGAAACGCGTCATGTAGACTAATGTCGATATCTATTTTTGTTTAATTGACGTTGACAAAGGCTAACTTAAGTACAAGGAACAATAACTCGAGTTGAGATTGACAGATAAATATAATACGCAATGCAATTGATAAATACAAAACTGAAAAGACAAAATTACACTTAAAGCATACATATGTTTTTTCTCCAACGAGTAATGATCTTTAACCAACATTTTATATCTTCCTACAAATGTAGCTTGTAGTCAGTTAACTACGACCATTGATTGACCCTGCTATTGTAATGTCCATGTTTATGTTCTCGTTCATTGACCCTGCTATTGTAATGTCCATGTTTATGTTGTTATTCATTGACCCTGCTATTGTACTGTTCATGTTTATATTGTCATTCATTGACCCTGCTATTGTAATGTCCATGTTTATGTTGTCATTCATTGACCATGCTATTGTAATGTCCATGTTTATGTTGTTATTCGTTGACCCTGCTATTGTACTATCCATGTTTATGTTGTCATTCATTTGACCCTGCTATTGTACTATCCATGTTTATGTTGTCATTCATTGACCCTGCTATTGTAATGTCCATGTTTATGTTGTCATTCGTTGACCCTGCTATTGTAATGTCCATGTTTATGTTGTCATTGATTAACCCTGCTATTGTAATGTCCATGTTTATGTTGTCATTGATTAACCCTGTTATTGTACTGTCCATGTTTATGTTGTCATTGATTGACCCTGCTATTGTAATGTCCATGTTTATGTTGTCGTTCATTGATCCTGCTAATGTACTGTCCATGTTTATGTTGTCATTCATTTACCTTGCTATTGTACTGTCCATGTTTATGTTGTCGTTCATTGACCCTGCTAATGTACTGTCCATGTTTATGTTGTCATTCATTTTTGTGATAGTATGTAGTGTTTTTCAAGAGAAGAGAATCTGTGCAGGTTTGTTATCGTTTGTGTATATGCTTTTTGCAGTTAGATATCATGTTATCAAGAAGGGCAGGTTAGGATTCTATTACCCGGTTTAACCCCGCTACAATTTTGTGCCTGTCTCGTACCATGACCTGGATTTGAAATGTCATATATATGTCGTGATCCTTTTTGTGTTTAGTGAGTTAAGATGAGAGATGGTCGTTCGTTTTGACCATCACTATTTCATACGCAGATGTTTTACCCTTTTTCCGTTATTTTGACTTTCTTTGACTTTTGCTTTTGACATGCAATGTAGATAGCAAACAAAACAAAAACAAATAAACAAAACAAAAATAAACAAAAACAAAACATTAACAGTGAAATACCTTTTTAGCTTATATTTTATACTCGATACAACATTATTTGATTAAGCTAAGTTTGTCAGTAACTTGTGGCAGATCTTTTCCAAGTACTCCGGTTTTCTCCACCAGTAAAACTGACAGCCACGATATAACTGAAATATTGAAAACCCCTATATCTTGTATAGTCCTGGTAACATGCTGCAATAAATATTTAAAATATGGATGGGAATTGTCCTTGATATTCTATGTGTTTATTTGTGCAAAATTTATATATAACTACGATAATAGATAAAAATCGTGTTTATTTTAGTTCAAGGTCACGGATCAACCGAATTATTAACTGAAACCTTGATCTGTTCCCAGGATTGCGCAATGCACCACAAAATATTGAACAATATGTGCAGGTAGCAACAAGGCGTTAACAACTTAAACAATTGGACTACTGAAAGCTAAGATTGCACTTTTTATAAGATATTGTGATTTGAATTTTGTTGTTTAGCGCCACTTTCAGCAATATTTCAGCTATATCATGGCGACTAGGATATTGTGTAATTGATCAGTACATGATATGTTGTAGTATAATATAAGCAAATGATATGTTTACGCTTGGCGCATATTGGGGCCTAAACAATAGATAACTTTCACTATTGTGATTGGTTATGGAAATACAGGCTCATACATACCCAAAATTTGCCAAAAATGTTTGTAATGAATGGCCACTTCATATCTCCCTTTTCTTTAAAGGTTTAATACTATTTTCTCCCAGGAATAACACAGTCAAGTTCAGCTTCAGTTTATAGAGAATGTCTCTAGTTTTTGTTGGTATATAACATGTAGCACTTTAATATAATATCTTTATTAGAGAAAATGTTAGCTGAAATATGACAATATGTAATTGTTACTAACAAAATAATCATTCACCAATTAATGTTTTACTAACAAAACATCAAAGTCAATCCGAAACGTCCCATACGTAAGACTTTTTTTGTCCCCTGCATAAGGTAGAAATTGTTCTCTTAAATTGCTTTACATCATTGCATCTCTAATACATTGATGATTACATAAACATAGGCTTAATTCCTTATAACCATCCAGAAAATTGTTTATAGAGATGTAAGAGTGTTTTTTTCTTTCTTACCAAGTAGAACACTAAAAAATAAGAATACATTTCATTGCTTTCTAAATTAGATGTAAATGAAATCCATAACAAAATAAATGCAATGTATTGCAAACTTTCGTTCCATACGTAATATGTTGGGATTACACTATATGTTCATATATGTGAAAACAAATATCATGTTTTCCTTGTAAAAATGCATCGAATGTTATTATTTTAATTCTGAATACAATACAATGTGCTGACCTCATAATTAATTCAGCTTAGTCAGTCTAAATTTCATAATTTTTGCAAGAAATAAGATTTCATAATTGTATTTGCTTCTCTATTTTGTTTTGACAAATAATAGTTGTTTGGTGATCCATTGCTTATTGTTTCATATAAAATTAGTCTAAAAGGTGTAATCTACTATTTCTACCACCTTACTACTCTGAAACACTTAGATGATTTAAATAGGATGTTTCTAAATTATTTGATTTTACTTCTAAATATAGGCTGTAAAACCTTACCTATGGTTGTAAATATGAGTCAAATGCTACAATTATAATTCGGAATGCTATACAAAATATAGACTTCATATTTTAATCGGATTATTCATTCAAAAATGTGTTTATTTTTTGCAAGAAACAGGATTTAATATATATTTGTACTTTCTTTTTAGAAAAAGAAAGACTTATTTGTTGATTCTTCCTGATCTTTTTTATATCTATTTTATGTAATAGGTTTAGCTTATACAATTTTCATCACCTTATTTCTTTGAAAAAATTGTTTCATTTAATTTTACTAAACATGGTCAATTAAATCTTACGTATGGGACAAGAATATGGAAAATAGAACAGTTTAAAAAATAGTCTACTGTGAATTTTAAATATCTTGATAATTTTTTTCATTGGTTGAAAGAATAGTTAAATTTCATAATCACTATGTTCAACGAAAAATAGTTTAGCTTATATATATGATATTTAAAGAGAAAAAATCAACAATTTTTTAATTATTTGGAGGCAGCTTGAACAATGTGAAAATTATAAAAAGGTATCTTACAAGAAAACAATGGTTGTTCTATAGTGTTGAAAGCAAACTATCTCTGATTTCAAAATATAATAAAACAATATACTATATACCATTTGCCAATTTCCGACTTGATTCTAAAATTATACGCCTTTTCCACATGTTATAGTAGTTGTCTCCCTTTAAGGCGGACACATGTGTCAATTTCATGCAATATTCAACCAAAATGACATATATTTTTCTCATACTCTGTATAGAATTTAAATGTTGTAAGGACTATAAAGTTAACTTCTATTATAAGGTTCGATTATCTATAAATCTTCAGAACATTATACTCAAATTCTTAATCCTTTCTGTTGCTCTCGCATTAAACGGGAACCATTTTGTCCTGTGTAAAGGAAATAACTCATATAATAAAATGTCAAAAGTGTATAATTTTAGAATCAAGTCGGGAATTGGCAAATGGTATATTGACAAAGTCTGTAGAGGTCAATAATATTATGCATATGTGATTTTCCTATAAGTAGATTATTTGAGAGCATTATCTTTAAATACATTTTTTCAATCAAAATGATGGAAGAAAAGCTTTAAGATATCAAAGGGTAATCAGAATCCGTATATCGAAGAAGAACAGACAACACAATGACCAAAAGAACAAGTACAAAAAGGACAAACAACGATCTACAAAACATACATATAAAACTAAAGATCGACTAACACGAACCCAACTAAAAACCGGGGGTGAACTCAGATGCTCCGGAAGGGTAAGCCGTTCCTGCTCCACTAGTGGCTATCCCTGATCATTTGGAATCTTGAAGATATGATGTTTCGGCTAAAACCATAATTAACATTTGGAATGCTTAAAGGTCTGTCATTTTTCACCCTCAGTGGGCATAAAGGTGAAAAAAGTCTGTAGAGAAGAAATGAATGTTACATGTTTATCAGTACCAATCTTAAGTACAAAAACTTGTAAAGATGCAATTTAGGTTATATACAGTAATGAATTCCTGTTTTACTGCATTCCGTGTTTATCATAGAAACTGTACAAACCCTATTGTCACGTCTACAGCAATTACACATCACTAATGACAGTCCATGCAGTAGGCGTCCATGTGTAACAACTGCTAGATAATACAGGAATATCTGTTTTACTGCATTTGGCATTCATCATAGTACTGTACAAACTTTATTGTCACGTCTACAGCAATTAGACATCACTAATGAGAGACTACGCAGTAGGCGTCCATGTGTAACAACTGCTAGACCAGACATGAATGTGTCTTTTTATTGCATTCCGTGTTTATCATAGTACTGTACAAACGCTATTGTCACGTCTATAGCAATTATACACCACTGATGATAGTCCACGCAGTAGACGTTCACGTGTAGCAACTGCTAGACGAAACTGGAATATGCGTTTGACTCGTCTAAGTCATCGATTGCAGACTGCTGTCGTACAAACAGCCGCAAAAACTACTGGAATTCACCACAAGATTTGTGCACTAACTGTTCGTAGCAGTCTCCGAGAGGTCGGTGTTTGAACCTATAGACCACTTATAGCTAACACTCGTACACAACGTTGAGACGTCAAGATACACGACAATGTTGTCAGTAAACACTATTTACCGACTAGGCAAGATTATCTTTTCCCAAGGGATATGGAATGTCCGTGTATACATTAGAAAGGGTGAACGATATGCCGATGTTTGCGTCATTGAGACCATTTATACGGCGGAAGTGTTCTGGAATATGTTCTAGGTTGTATTGCTCTCAATCGTGAAATTTTTCCATGACTGCAATTCATTACAAAATATGGAAAATTACTATGGTAAATAGTTCATAACAGATGGTGGCAATGACCTTTTGAGGCAGTTGTTTTATAGGTACATTGTACTTCCAATTACGACCCAAAAGATCTCTTATTCTACCATAACATTATGACCTTGTCATGCCATTATAACCTTGTTGATATCTACTTTTTAACAATTAGTTAACGATGACTGAATTGAAGAAACATCGGACGAAGGGGAACAATTCCTCTTGACCTTAGTATTGCCAGAAATTGATGCTTTCAATTAATATTTTGATGGCATATACCGGTATATCTGTTTTTGTATTACGTCATTGATTGTTTTAGGGACAGTTTTATTAATAGTATCTCCATCTAATGAGTCTATCATAATGTGTTCCACAATATAAAACAAAAACAAAGTCGTGTTTTAAAAATGGCACAGCGGGTTCCCTATGTCTGCGTCATCATCTGACCTAACTTCAATCAGTAAAGACTGTTTCTAAAACAAAACGTTCTCGGGCTAGTTAATTGACAAAAGGGTTATCAGCCAAGTCATGTGATAGTAAACAGAGAGCAAATGATCACAGTAAAATGCCTGGCTTACGATCAAATGTATTTAACAGCAGAAACGACAATGCAGGCATCTTCATCATATAGCACCGATATAACGAGTTCAAAGTTACATTGTTTGTTATAATTATTACAATATCTTTAAAGGGACATTCTACGGATGTACATACGATTCATATACATAATCTACGTCCAATTCTGAGGTAAGTTAGTGATTTATATTTGGTGAATGTCATGTTCCTTTCATTTAAACGAACGTGTACATGTAGCAGCTACTATTATATATAATTCATTATTTTGTTGTCCTATTATGTGTCTTTACGTTGTGACTTTCATGTTGTCATGTACGTTACGAATTCCACATAATAACGATGTTCGGTTCGTCTTTACCTCCAGTTATTTGTCTTATTTATGTTATTTGTGTTTGTTTGCGTATAGTGGTGTCCATCACATATTTTGTTTTTCGTTTTGTTTGTCTTCGCCTTGTGTACCCTATGTTGCCAATTTCTCTGGATTGTCTAGTTTTGATTGTCCCGTTGGTGTTCTCTAACGTTTATTAAGAGGTCTTTGTAGAAACGTTCCAATGTTACATTTTCCATCAAAGCCTCTTGTTTTCATGTAGCAATCTAAATTACTCCCCCGTCGTGTTTTCATTATTTGTCAGTAATCAGCGTTCTTTAGATGGAGAATACAGTCGTGTAATAATATAAACAGCTTTTGATTTTAAGTTTCTTTTTTTACTATGCCTGTAAGTAAAATTCTTGTAAAAACAACTTTAACGAGTCCTCTAACAAATGACTGCATCTCCGATTATGCAAATCGGCAAGGAATTCTTGAATTTAAAATCATACAAATATAGTTTTATTCCTATTCTAACGACGCAATTTATCTATTAGGGATAAAAAAAAAGTCCTTGGGTAGTCTTTTTTTTTTAAAATATGTCTGTTCACCATGTCACTTGACCAGAAAATCTATTATTGTCGGTATACAAATGATGTGTTTATTACGGTACGGTGTAGTATTAGAGTTGTCCTTCTTTGACTGATTGTCAGGACCATAAGTATATCTGGATAATATACTAGTCAACAAAAGAAACGATACACAGATATTTTTAGAAATATATTTTTTATTGTTAAACCTAAACAATTATTTATTATCATTTGGGTCAATGTTTGCGTGAAACGCGTTTATCCTCATAAAACAAACAATAGCATCCTGTTCCATTACGGAAAAATTCCGGAGTCAATTTTCCCTCCCATGATCGAATTAGGCATTTAAATCACCTGAGGTCATTAATTGTGCTGTCAACAAAAGTACAAAATTTGCCATTCTGAAAATTTAAATTTACACAAGAACATTGATGACACAGCTCCGTCAAAGTGACAGTGTGCAAGCACTGGGTATGGTTCAGGCTGGAATGACTCAGCAAGCCGTTTCCTACCACTTTAATGTGTCTAGAATAACCATTTCAAGGCTAATGATTCGTCTTCGAAAAACTTGTAGGACGAATGACAGATCCCGTAGGGGCAGGCCGCGTGTGACGTCACAACGTCAAGCCAGACATTTACGCCTTATTCACCTCCGGAACCGTATGTTAACGGCTAAGGACATTGCCCGTAGAAAACCTGGTCTAGCAAACGTCAGAATTTCGAGTCAGACTGTCCGCAGAAGACTACGTGAATCTGGACTCCGAGCTAGGCGTCCGGTGGTAGGACCAATCGTTAAACAATGCCATAGGACCGCGAGACTAACCTGAGCTCGTGCACTTCGCCGTTGGCAACACATCCTTTTTAGTGATGAATCCCGATTTTCACTTCGCTTTAGCGATGGACGTTGTCGTGTGGACCGCGGGCGTGGGGAACCTTTTACGGACCAGCGTGTGTACAAGTCCGACCGTTTTGGAGGCGGAAGTGTTATGGTCTGGTCTGGAATTTGCCATGAGGGTCGTACTCAGCTCAAAATTGTTCAAGGAACATTGAATGCCGTAAATTACAGAGATGATATTCTTGATCCTATCGTTGTGCCCTTTTTGCAACAGTGAAACTTTGATCACGTCTTTCAACATGACAATGTAAGATGTCACGTGGCTCTTGTTTGTCAAAACTTACTGAGCTAGAATCACAGCCGTGTTCTTCCTTGGTCGGCATTATCACCGGATCTGTCACCAATTGAAAATTTATGGGATGAACTCAGTAGACGTGTTCGCCACCGTCAAAATCCACGGGAAACACTACAGGAGCTGCGTGACGCACTTGTACACGAGTGGAACAACATCCGACAAGCCTTTATCCAACGATTGATTGGTTCTATTTGTCGGAGATGCCAAGCTGTCGTTGCTGAAAGAGGTGGTCACACACGTTACTGAATTCCGCAAACCTCCATACTGCATAACAATTTCTATCTGTCCATGATATTTTCTGATAATGATGTTGAGAAACATTGTTGATATTGCCTTATTTGCTATTCTCATATGAATCTAAATTATGCGAATTTTGTCGATTTTTTTTTATCTATGTAAAAAAATATTGAGCATCAAACTCTTGTACCGTTTCTTTTCTTGACTAGTATATCATTAACGAATATTATCATTAAATGGTTGCCTTTTGCATCGGGGCTTTGGAGGGGTAAACACGGGGAAGTACTCTCTGTGTTCAATTTAAAAATCAAAGTATGTTGTCGATACTCTTCACTCGTCACATATGAGTCAACTAAAACAAATACATTCGTTTCGGAGTTGTTCGTTACTGATACAGTATTTAGAAGTTGCACTAGTTATCAATCGTAACTACTCGGCCATTCTCGCTACCCTTCCAATAAGTAGGTGGCGGATAAATAGTACTATTTTCTCGTGTGACAAAAAAGATGGCGGCCTCCAGGAAGCCTTGCCTGTGTTGCTCTGAACTGAAAAGTAAAAGTTTTGGGTTAGGTAGCAAAAAGTGTGAAGTTTTGAATGTGAAATCAAATTTGCAGCTGTTATTTATTGGATTTTCGTGGACTATATTTTTTGTGCGGCTTATCTTCCGGCAAACAATCTAAGAAGAATTGCTACTACCTACTTACGAGGTTATTGGAAGGGTAGCGAGAACGGTCGTGTAGTTACGATTGAATAGTTAAATGACATCACTCAATTTTTCCATTGGACGATTGGTCAAAAAAATAAAAATTGTGAATCATGTTTTTTAGCTTACTTTCCAAATAAGCTGTCAAAGAAGTATATCATCAGAAGTCGTAATGCGAAGGTCAGACAAGATAATTATGGGTTTGTGTTTTTCTTGGGGTCCAATTACGCGTCAGCATGTTTGTAGTTGCGTGTTTTGCTCTCTGTGACGATTTCTACGCAAAAACGATATTCGGTTCGTCTTTACAACAATTAGTTTTCTAATGAGGATCATATCTTATTTGTTATTTGTATCTACGATTTCCATGTCACATGATGATTGTGTCGGTAAAACCAGTGACGCAGGAATGGGTTTTGACACCCGGGTTGCAGTGTTGCCAAATCTGCTGCTTTCTGTGTAGTGCTTTGTAAATCCTTGTGCGTTATTTTAACCATTGTATTGTCTCTCCATCGACACTCTATTATAGAACTAGTACAGACAATAACACGATCATATCATTTTACTAAGAGTGGGGGTATTTAATTAGTTTAACCCCGTCATGTTTTATTGAAATGCCTGTTCCAAACCAGAAAAGTGAGGGATTATGTATTTGTGTGTTGAGGTATCAATGTTGCCTCTTTCTACGATTTTCCTATTAGATTTTCCGACAGTTTCATTTTGGAGGGATGGGGGGGGGGTTGCTGTTTATCTTTGTCTTTTATTTTACAAATTCGAATTACAGCTTCTGATAACCACTTTGACATCTTCAAACTAACAAAGTATGTGCTGTTCGATCGTTTTGTTGTTATGTTACTATTTGGTTTTCTGTTAGTTAAATTTGTTTTGTATTTAATCTGGATGGTAACGTTTGTACTTTTCCGTGTAATTGACAATGCATTTATCATGATGATATTAGCAATATACTGTTAGCATGATCAATAACTATTTTGATTATTACATTTTATTTAACACATCCGCATTCAAATGCCTTAATTTTATTTCAATTAATAGCAATACAAACATTTGTTCAACTGTTATGTAAATAATGAACGACAGTAATTATAAATTAAATTTAATTAAATGGATGCATTTTATTGTATCCTGCGTTTTTTAATAAGTCCTCAGTTTGTCCGCCGTATTAGACGATATCTGATTTTTTTTTAAACTGCCAAACAGCTAATTAAATGAATAGCTGAAAAAACAAGATTGACAATAGTACAGCTATACTGAACGTCTATCACAATAGCAATAAACTGTTGATAAAAAAAATACAAGGCCAGAACATACCCGAAATCTAGACGAAAAATCATAAAAATAAAAAAAAAATACGACAAGGCCAGAAAATGTCCGAAATCTAGACGTAAAATCATCGAAACTGGGCTAAAACTGATACCTCTAACACATATATACATGATCGGTCGGGTTCTTTCCAGATCTGTCATTGACATTTGAATAAAAATGTATTAATAAACATGTAGATATCAAATTTAGAGTGCACGATCCGTTTCTGGAATAAACTCATCAGGTACGCGTAAAATAGAAAGATTGGAAAACCAAATGATTTATAGTTTTGAAAGGAATAAAACCAAAGGGCCTAAACAGAATATCCAAAATCGGCTAAGGTCACCCTTTCCTGCGGGAAGAGAACCTTAGCTTTATTAATAATTGCATTATTTAGGAACTGTAAATTTCAGTAATGCATATGTTTGATAAACCATGTCAGTACCATAAAACTTACTACTGGGTGGATAATACCATCGGGGACTAATAGTCCACAAGCAGGGGTACCGACACAGTGATAGTATTGATGGATGTTGTGGTAAGTTACAGGGGTCGCACATGGATGGAATTGGACAAAATTATTGACTTGCAACACGCCACAAGCGACTATTACCAGCAAACTGTTGTTCATAAATGCATTTAATAAATTATGTCAGTGCCGAAACACTGACTAATATAGCTACAATAGCATTACGAAATCGATTGTTTCCATGAACTGTATCTATATAGGGAAACTGTTTTCTTGCACTATTTCAATGATAGTCACTTGATGCTAAATCTGGCATGGTATTTATCTATAAATAGAGAAGTCATTGACGTCATATCTATAATTCTACAAAATTTCCGTATTCTCTGTAGTAATTAAATTAAAAACAGAAAAATCCCATATATGAAAAAGTCTCTCTGGGACGAAAATTTTGTCATTGAACAAAGTGTCCAATTCTTTATCACTTTGTCTTGTATACTTGGTGTTATTTTTACAAGCCATTTTAGACGTTTATAATATATTTATTTATTTTAATAGTGTTGTCATACTGTAACGATCCAACACTCCGTAAAATTGATCGTTGACTGGTTTTTCAGACGTCATATAAATATATATATATATACAGTATGGTGACAAAAGTCTTGCAAAATCAATCAGACACATCTTTGAATGAAAACATTAACTATAAGGTTCCATATACAAAGCACAATTGTTAGGACATATTTTATTATTTTAACACAATCTTTTCTAGCCTATAACTTATATGACCGTCGTCACCACTGCGCTACCTCTGTTTAGGGTAATTGCAAGATCTCGGTTAATAATTTTATCTAGAATATATTAAAATTATAACAAAAGCATAGGCAGGTTCCACATATGAATTTCAAATAGACAAAGCAAATATTCAATCTTGAGTCATTATATATAAAAATTAACTACTAGTATGTCTTTGATAATTATATAAATTGACTACAATACTCGCTGTTATTTGTTAGTTATCAAGGCTATAATGATGACATGTACCAACAAGTTCATATAACGACACGTTTCGTACCAGTTCTGAATCAGGAGATACTATAGAGTCAAAACATTTGTATTGGCTCTAAACTTGATATCTTATTGTCTTTCATATATTTATTAATTTAAATCCATGTTTACTATTGTGATTTCGTTTTCTGTGTTGTTCGTTCTATCCACTCTGTTATGTACTATTTTCATGTTTTTCAATATAGATCTCTTCCAGGAATGAGTCGTTCAAAANTAAGATTTCATATGGGTGTATTTTGTGCATTGACAAGCGTTTGAGTCGCCAAGGCCGTACACATACGATGTTGGCTTATAAGCATTATCCTCGGAACAACTGATTCAATTGGTGATTATTTTTATGAGGTCTTTTCTTTAAATAACCTTATCTGGTGTCTGAACTCCTGTTGTCTATACAACATTGTATACAGTTGAATCTCGTTATCTCGAAGTTCATGGGACCGTTGCAAAATTTCAAGTTATCCGATATTCGATTTATGTCTATGAAAAATAGGTCCATATTATATTATATGATAGTACATGAACTTTCTGTATCATTTCTGGTATATGGAACTGCATGGAAATCCAAATTAACATTTGCATTTCCTAAATAAAAATAAGAAAACACTTTTGCAATCGCCACTAAACTTATCATCAATAAATCCGTAAATTATTGGATTAATCACGTGATTAATGGCGTACGTTCTCTCTAATATATGCATCACTGCTGGTGACATATATGACGATACAACATCGACACCATAAATACCTACCAGTATATTTTCTATCAAACTTGGAATGTAACTTAGGGTATAGAATAAACTAATTGCAATGGCGATTTTTGTTATCTTGTGTCCATGTTCGTCCATTTTCTTAAATTTACTGCGTCCTGACTTCCTTGACATTGATATATATCCTTTACCTGATATCCCACCATTTTTTACTGTTTCGTTTGTACTCGTTTCCGTTTTATGTGACATGTGCAATGCCTCATTTCCGGATGTTTCTGAGAGTGTTACTGCATTTTGTAGATTGTTCTTTTCATTCTTCACATAATTCATAGATATAGAATTAACTCCGTCTTTTGCTGATGGAATTGAGTTACAACGTGTAGGTGTCTCTCTTCTTGTTGACTTGAAGTCTTTACTATACCGGAAATGAACTATTATCTCATGTCCAATCCATATATATAAGAACATCAATATAGCTATTGTTGCAATACACAGAAGCAATAACACAAGATTATATATTGTAGGTACCTTACTTTTTGTGTATTCGTCTGCTATTGTACAGTCATAGCCTGTGACGTTTTCGCGTAGCCGGACAACGCGTATGCCTCTAATAAACAGATTAGGAATCGTTAATACGACGGAAACTATAAAAATAATGACAATGCCAATATGAGCGTGACGTAATGACATCTGGATTTTTAGTGGTTTAACGACTTTCCTGAATCTATTAATTGCCATAAATAGAACAATATATCCTGAGTTAAAAACAAGGAAGTAATTAAAAGTTCTGAATAGTTTACAAGTCCACTCGCCCGCTCGAAAGGAAAAGTTGTTATGCATGTCGTAAATTTCAAACGGAAGAGTTATTCCACATAGCAATGTATCGTACATGGTCAATGTCAAGATGATTGTTCTATAAACACTCGATTTGTGCTTCAAACTGAACACAAGCAACACAAGTATATTTCCAGGAACACCTGTCCCCGCCAAACAACCTACGAATATCATCGCTGCAAGTAAATTCGGTTCGTTAATATCTGTTTGTGTAATATTGTACACCATTTCGTAGTCGGTTGTGTTATTGTATGTTGCATTCAAGTCCATTATTGACCAAATTGTTGAATTACTAACTTCGAAGGACGCAGTCGATGACATTGTAAATATCACGTGATCAATTAAGCAAGCGATGTTTTCAAGAGTATATATGTTACGTTTCCGTTTCGTTTTGTTTCCTCTAAAACACACACGCTAAATATGATCTTCACTTAACATGCAGAATAAAATAGTTGACAGTTTAAATATTTAGTGACGATAGCAAAACAAATATATTGAATATATTATTGTATGATAGTCCATTAACGGAAACAATATACTAATAAGATGGAAAACAAAAAATGCCACACTATCGGACCATTCCCATTTCTAAAATCCAATCGAAAAAAAAAAGAAAAAAATCGTAGATAGAGGCAAATTCGACACCTCTAACATACATGAACTAATATATTTATATTAATATCGTACCTCCTCCAAACAACCATTTCAGCATAGTTAATTGTTAAAAATTGTAAATTAATTAATTATGTCCCACCTCTTTGTAGCCATCACGTGTATTCTTAATACGAATACAGAAGTGTAAACACTTGCTATTAAACGTACAAGAATAAACGCAATTGGAATTTTCAATACCGTGTGTAGTCAGCACGTCCTAACATATAATTGCAAGGACAAGAATTTGTTTCAAAATAAGGGAAGTACATTTGTAACTATCAAATTAAAATATACTTTTGAATTAGAGTTTATATTTTACATGTAAGATCTCGTTGACCTCTTTTTGAATATTTTGGTCTGTTTTGATTTTCTACCCTAAAAAGATATATGTTATTGACCTTTTAAAATTTGCATTAAGAACCACAAGTCGAAGGTGTTATATTTGAATATATGCATGGTCATGTTGATATTAAATGTTTAAATAAATAACGTAGGTGTCCGGTTTAGTGTACACGTCCTGTTTCTGGAATATCCTTCACCAGATAAACCCCTAGGCAAAAGATTTGGGAGATAATGAAGAAAAAAATCTTTGGAAATATGATAGTCAAGATCAGATAAGGTTAAAAAAAATGACTAAAAGATTTAATTATACACTCCGACAAAAATTAAGCACCACCCTATATTTTTATCCATATATTTTTTTACATCAATACTGTTAATACAATAAAATATATATCACCATTTTCCTTACACTTCTTAAAAAACTACACCAAGGGTTCTAAAATTACCAATCTACGACGTATTTATCATCCTGAAAGACGTGACTATGACGTGGCAAAAAAAGGGCTCAAAACAGGCGCTGGAAAAACGTAAAACCAGTTTGTCTTTGATGGAAGTTTTTAACATTGCATTAAAATGCAGAGTCTTCAGATTTTAAGAACTTTTAAATGCATCTATTGTGCGTATGTGTAAGGCATAAAAATAAATAACGAGTATATCCATCGCGTTTATTGTGAAGTTCTGTAACACGCCTCGTCATGCTTTGCACAAGACGCCTAAGCCGTTCTTGGGGGAACTGTTGCAACTCCTGTAAGATAGCAGTTCTTAATTCGTCAATATTTTGACATTTTGGATTGCGTTGGTTAATTTTTCGGCCAATAAAGTCCCATACGTGCTCTATAGGGTTCATGTCTGGCGATGGAATTGTCTGAACAGCCTCTTGCTGTAAACAAATTTTGTACAGTTCGGGCTCTATGTGGCCTAGCGTTGTCGTCCATGAACATTGGCCTGTCAACCAACGCATGATTGTCGAAATGGGGGAATATGCGTGGAGCGAGCACATTGTCACGGTATTTTTGGCCTGTCAGATTACCATCAAGAACGTACAAGCCCAACTTACAGTCAAAGGAAAACAACCCCAGACAGATACACCCCATCCCCAAAAGCAGTTGTGCCCAAAATGTGGTTGTCCTGAAATGAAGTGTTTAGTTTACGCCAAACCCTTGCACGACCGTCGGTAGGGCGTAGCAAAAACTACTTTCATCAGACCAGTGGACCCGTCTCCATGTGCGAATAGTCCATCCCAAATGATCATGTGACCAGTCAAATAGAGCATGGCGATGACGTAATGTCAACTGTGGACGTTTTATTGATCGTCGCGCTCGCATTCCCTGATGGTGGAGGCGTCTGATAACAGTGCGTGTGCTAATGTGGCCTCCAAACGCTAAATTACCACGAAGTGCACCAGCTGTACTGAACGGCCGTTGCCGTTCCCGTCTGGATATAAGCCGGTCCTCTCTCGGC
>MJUT01048230.1:904817-915810 GCA_002080005.1 Gigantidas platifrons | reverse complement strand
ACGTAAGTATATAAAAAGCAGCCAATGAAATTCCGTTTCCGTTGATTAGCAGTGAGTTTTCTTGGCAACTATTTTCTGTATTTCTTGAAAATCGGCAGCTCTAACGTGACTTCTTTTAATACAGAACATTAAAAGATGGTGTTTTTAGGCTCCCTGGCTTATCCCATCCTACCTAAAGCCCTTAAACTTAAATCTTTTTAAGATTTTGTATCCCGATAGTCTTGTCCATTTCCGTCAGAGTCTTTGGTATTTCGTTTCTTCCTGGTTCATTACGCATGCGTTATAAAAACGTAGATAAACAATGAGTTTCCTGCGTTTCTATGATGGGGCTGTTACAGGTAAAAAACGGAAGACCGAAAAAACAAATGGAGCACAGAAGAAGAAAATAGAATCGACTACAGTTTGAAAAAATAAAGTTTTATTCAATTTAATCAAACAAAGGAAGGTGCAGTTGTATGACATGGTTTTGGTTATTTCATTTAAGCTTCACTACTTTTGTGTCTGGAGTGTTGTCTCCTTAATGGTTTTTAAAAATGAAAGGCAAAGCATCAATAGCTATACAATTTGTACCGAATTTAGTAAGTCCTGTAAAAGCAATGAAGGTCCAGTAAAATTTACTTGTTACTGGACCTCCTGACCTGTCAAAAAATTTCAAGTTTCGCTGGGTTCGAATACCTATGAAAAATCAAAAGGCAGAACCAGTTGCTAATGCTTTACTTAGTTTATTTTCTAGAGTTGGTATACCTAAAGAATTGCTAACAGATCAAGGGAGCAACTTCGAGTAGACCGAAATATGAATAGCACATGGAAATCAGTTTAGTCAGTCTCGGCATCAGTAGATATACGGAGAATAAAATTATAGAAGTGATTTCTGTCAGTTATTGATGCGTGTGATACCATTTATTGGAAGCATGTGATGTGGTGATAGGAGAATGATTTATCGCTTTCACTTTTTACGAATGTTGATGATTTTGACATGATGTACTAGATACAAAATATTTTTGGTGAGTGAATTTCTACTATCATCGTAATGAATAAAAATCTCCAATAACACCCGGGGATAAACTGTCTTCTATGTAATTTACTATCCAAAAAATTCATGGTGTTAGTTTATTTAGTAAAATTAAAGTGATCAATATATTTTGTAACACCTCTGGATTTTTGTTTCATTTGAGAAAAATACTGATCTTACGAAATCACTTCCGGTTTTATTTTTAAATTAAATTTACCGTTATATAAAGGTTTTACGCTGAAAATTACTTATAAATGGTGACTGCTGACCACATTGAACAAGTGACCGCTATATCGAATTAAAATATATAGTAAAATGCACCGGGAGAGCACGAAAGTGACCGTTATGAGCAGGTGACCATTATACAAAGGCAACTGTTATAACAGGTTTGACTGTATACCATACACATATGTATGCAAATGGATATCATAGACAGTCTTATCAAAGAAAAGTTATGAACAAGATGAAATATAACAAGCTGTCAATTTCCGGAGTCAGGTAGTGGGCTATAGTACTTGCTGCATGTGTAATCTTTCATTTATAATTTTTTTTTCAGAATTAATTAATTAGGAACCCGTGTAGTAGAAGTTCCATGATAAGTGCAAGATCACTGGGCTGACGAATGTAGCAGATTGTAACTATTAAATTTTCTGCACAATTCTCAGTCCACTGTAATGCATTCATACATCAGCTGAACTTGGAAGAGCAAAATTTAATTTGGATTTTAAAAAAATATTTAGATTGAAGCATAGAAAATGTTGACTTGTAAAGTCAAAATTGTATATCTATTTGTACATGTATGTCCAATGAGTCCTAGATAGGGGAGTTTATGTAGTTATGGGTTGTCTGTCTGTTTGTTCACCACATCAGGTGACAGGTTATTGTATCTACTGTTTATAGAGCATGGCGACATGTCAGGACCCATATTGATCAGGGGCACATGCAACGGCAATGATATCACTTAGATTAACATTATTGACATTTCCATCATTTTCTCTGATACTATGGAGGCAAATAGGACCTAACATGGTAGGACATATAAGTTACCTAGCAGATATTCCTCATTTCATTTTGCTATGTCAAAACATGGCCACTATAGGCAACTCTTTGTAAGTGGGTGGGGGGAGGGGGGGGGGNNTATTTGTCAATTTTTTAAAACTTTATCTCCTTTGAAGCATCATTGTTCAATTGACCCAAGGACTTTTGTGACCAAGTAGTTTGGTTCCAAGTGGCGAAGTGGTTTCAGAGGATTAGATTTAAAAAGTATTTCCCATAGGTTGAATGTTAAACTATGTCCTGCTGTGTGTGTTGGTCATCTTGGATGGATAGCGGACCTGCCTGATACTACAATGTATTATCAAAGGAGACCAACCAAGTACTATTGTGATTGAGTTTGGTTGCAATTGGCTGATTAGTTTCAGAGAAGAAGATTGTTGAGATACAATTCCCATAGATATGTTAAACTATGTACCTCAGTGGTAGCCATCATGGATACATACCGGATACACCTTTGTAAGGAGTCCAAGCAAGGACTTTGTGACCAAGTTAAATTCCAATTGACCATGTAGAACCTAAAATAATTTTTTTTAACTCACCTGGACCAAGGTCGATGTGACCTATTGCCATCACTTGGCATCCAATGTTTAACGTCGTCCATAAACTTTTACATTTCAATCTTCTCCTCTGAAACAACTAGGCCAATTGCTGGAGGTATGCCCTCCGTCCAAGATGGCCACCACTGCTGTACATAATTTAACATAGGACCCTTTGGGAAATGTATGTAAATGATCTTCTACTCTGAAACAACTGGGCCCATTCGAACCAAACTTGCTCATTGTTGGAGGCTGTATGATGACCTCTTTTTGTACTAGTTTTGGTTTTGCTTGTTATAGCGTTGTTGTCTCATTGACATTTACATCATCTCTCTCATTATTTCTGTTGGTCACAAAAGTCGATGGGTGGTCTACTTTAATAAGGGTATCCGGCAGGTCTGCTGACCATCCAAGAAGGCCAACACTGCACGACTTGTTTTCACATTGGACCATATAGGAAATTCTTTGTCAATGTTTTGCTATGAAACCATTGGCCTATTGGAACCAAACTTTGGTCACAATAGTCCTTTTCAAAATTGAATTGGGCAGGTCTGTCTTCCATCCAAAATGGTTGCCACCGCAGTACATAGTTTATCATACTCACTCACTCACTGTAAGTATGACACATGAATTTTCAGATTAAGATATTCAGTAAAGATGTTGTTTTCATTAGATAGAGCTTGAAAACCTGAATACAGAATACTTTACTTTTTGAAGATATCTTGAGCGGTTCAAAAGTTATAACCAAAAGAAGGTTGCAAATATTGAGATTTCGTCGGACAAAATGGCGAGGAATCGCATAAAATTGAGTTTTCGACCGTTTGATAGGCTCATATCTCAGAACATAGCAATAGCAGAGTGCTGAAACTGAATAGATTTCAAATTTGGCCATATTTCAGAAAGAAACTTCATTTGCAGACATAAACTCTACTTAATTTCTGCAATACTCTGATCCAAAAATTGACTTTTTGTTACTAGTATTTGCAGATGACGATTGTGTCCGCTTCGCAAAATTGACCAACATCAAATTGAATTTTCTAAGCTTTCCAGAGTCTCATTTCTCAAAAAATGAGACTTAAATATGGCTGATAATTGACATACTTCATATTTGGCTTGTTTTTAGTTGGAAAACTCATTGTGAAATCAAAACTCTATCAAATTTCTTCAAAATACCTATTCAATAATGGACTTTGAAGCCTTTCGGTATAAATTCGCGGCAAAAAATGACAAAGTCCAACATTTTTTATCAGTAAATGTGCCTTATTTTTTTTTCATGATTATATTGATGAAAATTTGTACACAGGGGTTTTTTGGTGTGATCTTTCATTTGGTGATGCTTAAAATGATCTATTTGTAGCAGATTTATTGATATGCTTTCATGACATCCTAAATTTTAAATGTTTCTGTGAAATTTTTGTGGTTTTACGACTGTAAAAATTGCATTTCTGCCGTTAGTTCAACTTCAATTGACATTAACAAACAAACCAATATAAAGACTTAAATATGTAGTCTTACTGAGTATAATACCTTCAAATGTTAGATATGTTTGTTTTAATATAATATAATATAATATATTTTCTAAGTGCACTTATGTTTCACAGGTGACAGGCACTTTTGTTTCACAGGTGATAGATGGCACACTCAGGACTCATGAATAATTTCAATATTAGCTGATCATGTGATACTGCAGTACTACAGTTTCATATTGACTACTGCTCATATTTATTTGCATTATAACTCATAAGAGAATGAAGTGACTAAAGTGTTGAATGAAGTCACTAAAGTGTTGTGAATAAAGTTGTCATCATTTCTCATTTATTGGTTTCTTTTCTTTCAAGCAAGACAAGGAGCCCGGGTTGCTTAATGAGTTAGGTCGCTGCATCCGACAACTCATACAAGCCTATCACCAATACGGCATGGGTTCGCGCCCGGCTTTGTAAATTATAAAAAAAAGGGTTCACTCGACTGACAGCAGCAAGTGATCAAGTTTACCAGTTGCTTGCCCATGGTCGGTGGTTCTCTCCGGATACTCCGGTTTCCTCCACCACTAAAAGTGGTCGCCATGATATAGCTGAAATATTGTTGAAAGTGGTGTTAAACATCAAACATCAAATCAAGCAAGACAAGCCTGAAAGGAAGCAAAAAGTCAAATTAAAGATATCAACATTAAACATTTTAATGCAAGTAACAATGATAAAGAAAGCAATCAATACAGTCAACAACTTGAACAATAAAGCATTTCAATAAATAAATTAACAAGAACTGTCACCAATTCCCCCTCCTTGCGAATCAACTCGGAAATCAACATTATTTTTACTCAATTAATTGGGAAACAGCCAAAAATTGGGTGTAGTGATAGCAAGATTTTGAGATTTTGAATTCCTGGTGATATTCTTATTAATTTCAAATTTGTTATAGTGTCGCATATTATTTTGATCAAATACCCAATAGATTTTCTTAATTGATAAATTATGAAATAAAATATGTAATGGAAACCAGACTTTATATCCAGGACCTAGATATTTTTAATATAAAGTGCATGGTAAAAACACCATGTAGGTGATAGGCTGACTTATTCTAACAATAATTTAAACATGTACATGCATGGTTTAACAATCCCATTCATATCAATCAATCTAAAAGTACTTCTGAACAAAATTATTATGAAGATCATCAATATCTTAAACCTGGAGATGGTCAGATTTCAAAATGTGAAGAAATGACAAACTTTGTATCTACCTCTTGAATATCATCTTTTAGTGGCCAACAGAAAGAATGGCCATGTCTATTTTTTAGACACATAAATTTTACATTACATATTTGAGAACCATATTCAACATCAATTATTTCTCCAAGACACCAATTATCCTCATATGATACTGCTACCCAAATACCCTTTTCTAATTTTTTTGGTTGATCTAATTGTAGCAGTTTTATCAAAGTACTTCTCAATTGATTCACAGTGTTCTTCCATGCAAAATCTGAATTTTCTATCTCCAAATTCAAAAAATGTCTACAATAGAGTAATTGGTAGCGCAACTTTTCCTTTTTCAATTTCATGGATTTAGAATTTTTCAAGAGACTTTCTATGTCACTTACTGATTTGACAACTCCCCCCCNNNCCCCCCCATTAATCTCACTTTCCTTTCAATAGTGTTCAGTTCATTTTGCATTTTTTGTTGTGTTTGAAGTTTCCGACGATTTGTTTCTTCAAGAACTGGTTTTCTTTCTTCCATTACTTTTTTTTTCGTTCTGAATTTCATTCATTTTCAATGTTTTAGCACCTCGTCGAGATTTTTCCATTAAACACTTACGACTTTGCTCAGTTTTCGTTTTTAACCATTTCACAGTTTTATTTCTCTTTAGCATTGAGATAGATGAATGATGACGTAAAGTTGCATTCGGTTTCCGTTTTATGGAGAAATCCAAGTCCCCAAATAAGTTTTCGGCTGGAATATTGGTTAATTTACTATGCCGGGTCTTGCTTTTTTAATTCACAATCAGGTTCAGACCCATAAATTCCACCAGACAAATGATCACTTAACTGCCTTTTCACAACAGACAGCATTGCGGCACAAACAAGTCTAAGACATTTCAGAGGTTTTAGGGAATTGTTTGGCTTTATCATAGATAGCAGTGTCAATTTCATGGGGGTATTGTTCATAGAGGGGTGTAATCGAATCTAAAGCAAAAATATTGAATTCCTCATCTTCAGACCAGTCTTTTAATCTATCATTCAATGGAATAAAAATTTATAAAGGTCCAAATAGTGTTCATTACTGTTAATTAAACATCAAAATGGATCAGCAAAGAGTAAAGATGCGATTGCAATGGCTGCAACTTGGGACATTACATTAGAACACTGAATATCTGCTAGGACGGACTCGAGTTTCAAATTGCGACTGTCAATAAAGTTGGTCAGAAAGTCAATAATATCATCATGGTGATGAACAATAGTTACTGCTCCAGTGAATAAATTGTTAAAACGATTTCCCCTGTAATTAATTATTTTAGATGGTTTGTTCTTTATAGACAAATACGCAAGCCCTTTTTGTCGCACACCGTTCTTTTCATCTCCTCGCGGACCTAAAATTTCTGAAACAGTACGAATCAACCTAACTGCTGATGGCTCAGAGTTGTCCTTAAATCTGAAAAACTTTGGCAAAGAGTCTCTTCCCATTGGTGGATTATGCTTATTGATTTTTTTTTAATGTTTTGGTTATTTCATTATGAAATCCTAGTAAAACATGAGCACTGCAATAAAAACAATTTAAAGCGGAAATATCAGATTCATCCAAATCTTGCAACAACAAAGACTGTCTCCATTCATCAATGATTTCATTTGTTTTTTCATTACACTTGACCGGTCAGGCATCATGGAAGTTATTTGTAATAAAAATTTATTCACACTTATATTTTCAAGACTGGCCGATTCATTAAAGGAGTCTTGGATCACTTTAGCTACAGTATTTGAGTCCTCCTTTGCAACGGGCTTAACACCAAGCACTGAAGTTGAATTTGGTGTATGAACTCCAATGTCCATAACCTTTTTTCCATCCCGACATGTACCATCAGAGAAAATGTCAAAATTTGTGCTATTGGTTAAAATTTCGCTTACTTGATGTTTTGCAAGCAGGTGACCTTCATCCAAAATGTTTGAAATCGTAGTTCTAGATGGTAAATTTTCTGGTATATAATCGATCAAATTCTCACTTACAATGCTGATTACGTCTGAAATTTTATTTGCAGATACATCCTTGCCATGCAGTTCCATTATACATGTCCTTACATTATCTGAATATCGATGACCATCTTTTGTTGCAAAATGATTTTTCTCTTCAGTTAGAATTCGGACTTGATCATTTGCTATTGTTAACTGTCTTTAAAGATTTAAATTATCAAATTTTGTATTTTCATTTGCTACTGTTTTTTCGTGTATACTGTTTTTAAGTTTATCATTTGCCTTTTTGCATGTGACAATCGATTTGACATTCTATGAATTTTTGTTTTACACTCTAAAGATTTTTGTGCAGTCTTTTCGTCAAGATTTCTAAATTTAAGTTTTAGTGTTTTATTTTCCTTGTTAATAGTAAAACTCTGTTCCTTCATCTTTTTCTCTTTAGCATTTAGTTTCTTTTGTTTTCTTTTCAGTGTCTTGTAAAACTTTTCCTTTTTCAAGGCTGTCAAGTTCATTTTCAAGTTCAAAATTTCAGTCTTTAATTCGATTTTTTCATTTCTTAATTGCTTAAGTTTCTTAGCACTATCATTTGATGTTAATTCTGAATGTGTAAGCACAGTTTCTGTTTCAGTTAACTATAAATGTTTATGTTGAAGTTGCTCTCTAAGAATCCTATTTTCCTCTGATATCACCTCTGTTTCTAATATGTTCTGCCTTTGCTGATTTATTAACTTCACACACATTTTAGACAATTGTTTATTTTTAGATTTGACATCAGAAGTGACAGTACTGGTTGGAGTAGGCACAGTTTCATTCATGAATTTGAAAAATTGCAAATGTTTCAGAGCTTTAAATTTAAGTTTAAGATCTTCAGTTTTCCGGTTTTTCGAATATGATTGATAAAATTTATTGATTTTGTGGAACATGTATTTCATTTTGTCAGGAGTACACTTTATTTTCATTTCTGGAGGTACAAACGCTTTAGCCCAAGAACTAACATCTTTCCAAGAATAGGAATGCTTATTTTTATAAATACATACTTCATGGAATGCCCCAACGGATATGAAAATGTCACTTCTTGGACTTGGTATGGTGCATGTAAGTGTAGTTGGTCTATATTGAAAGACTGACATTCATGTCCAATGAAAGTATGTTTCATCTGAATGTCACACTGTTCTGTTGAATTCAACACAATGTTTGAATAAAGGCCTCTTCTCAAGTTTCGGTTCACTGTCCGTGTTGTATTATACCATCTTGCTGGAACATCCAAAGCTGGAATGGCAAAGCGTAATACGTCTTCCATCGTTGTATATAAAGGGACACCAATTTCATTTATTGTTGTATACAATAGGGCATACTGCACTGCTGTTACACGTGTTAAGTTTGAAAAGATAAATAGAAAATGATAAATAAAATGAATCAACTTTTGATTTATGAATAAGCATTTTTTTGGCATTTTATTGTTTACTACAGGTTTAACTAGACAAAGTTGATCTGGTGATCACAGATACACCCGCATTCCAAATTATGAAATTTTCATCCAGAAACCTTTAAAGTCATATCTTCCAAGAGAAAAGGAACCATAATTCATGAACTGTAAATGTCAATTTCACCATAATCGAATTTAATCTGTATTTTATGGTACATCGCATTGTGTTAAAGTTTGAAAAGATTTGGTTGAGTCATACCTCAAATACCATCCGAAAACCTAGAAAGTCCCTATTTTTGGCTGAATAAAAAACGAAGTCCAACCCTAAAAATATTTCGGCAGCACCCCGGGTAGGGATGAACATTTTTTAACCCCCTTACCTCTGTCCCAGGCCAATGTGGGTGGGATTTTTTTTAGAACTTTATAATACCAATATTACAGATTGAACAGGTAATGTGCAGTCATGATAAAAAAAAACTGTCCTGTATAAATTGTTTGATTTTGGAACACAAAACGCAATAAAGCAATGCAAGCCAGGTGAACCTCTAGTTTAATTTTTAGTCTGCATTTGATGTTTTTTTTCTTTGGATTCTTTATGAAATGCAATTAAAGATTTATTCAATCAGATTTGTGTACCTCTTACAGTTTCTGTGTTCTAATGGGCGAAATCGCACTTCTACCAAGTACCTAAATTTTATATTTTTCGTCCGATATCAATGGGATTTTTATACAACTGCTGTGTGGGTTCTGCTCATTGTTGAAGACTGCACGTAACCTGTTTTATTGTGTGATTTGTGGGCTGTTGTCTCATTGACATTTACCCTATCTCATTTTATTTCTACTTCTTTGATTGTTTTCCTAAAAGCAATTCTTATCTAGAGTATGTCAAGGGATTTAATGTAGTATTTACGGGTTTCGAGATATATTGGGCCGAAAGGCCAGTGTGAACTTTAGCAATCATGTTGCTTTCGTAATCCGTTATCGACGTCGTCTGTCCGTTAACATGTTACATTTTAATCTTCTTCTTGAGAGCCACTGTACCAAATAATGTAGTCAGACAAGTGGGTGAAATTCTGCGGATAATATCAAGGCAGTCGGGCAGTAAGTAAAATATATGCAGAGAATTGCGAAGAATTCTCACTGAAACATGATATGAGTAATAAAAAAGTCTTCAGAGATTTCAGAAGAATTTCGCATGCATGTAGACACTGTGGAAAAAGAATATGAAGTACCCCATAAATATGAAATCAGTTACTTTGTACTCGCATACAGAAAAGTGGAAGATTGCAGAAAATCTGGCAACAAGAGATTCTCTGCACACCTTTGCCTGAGCGCCAGACTGTCTGTGAGGTTCTTGGCAAATCTGCGTACAATCAGCCCTCTGTATTTAATTGAGTCTGCCATTCACATCAATTCACTACACTCGTTTTTCCTATGTCTGACTGGTCGGGAGATTCTCCGTACACATTCCATATGTTTTAAGCAATTTTCTTCACACTGTATTGTATCTGTGTGACTGCCCAGGAGATTCTCAGTAATTCTCTGCACACCTTTTTCACAATTTATGACTGACTAACACTGTCGTCAAAGAGCTCCGGTCGAAAATGTTCCGTCAGCTTCCGGTACAGGTCACTTAGGCACGATTGACATAGAGACGAAGACAAAAAGTAAGTATTATGATCATATAGTATTATTATATATTGAATCCAGAAGAAGTTGTTATCGGTCGATTATTGTTTGTTTTTACCTATATGTTTCTGTGGTTAACTACATCGATTACTCAGATATGGATTAAATGATGGACATAAACAATGACAAATGCTAATAATGAGCTTGAAGTCCTCAAATAAAGCTATAAAAAGTAGTCTATATGTATAATTAAAGTACACAAACCCTTTATAATGTTTAGATAAATGATAATTTGCACTAGCGTGCCACCATGGACTTATAGACTTACTACAGTGAAGAACACAATGCGTATTTACGTACATTCGTTCCGGCTTTGTCAACCATTACTTTCCAGTCGAGTCCCAAATATTGTATTTAAGTATACCCGGTTTGTCAATGTACAAAATTGAAAGAATAGCGTAAAAAAACTCAATATCACAATTATGCTTCCTTTTTATAATGCATTTAAGGTTCATTATAACACTTGTCAAGGGTGTGTTCGACTTGCAAATTGATCAAAAAAGAAAAAACACACACAAATTTGTCTTAAATCAGGCGCGTAGCTACCCGGAGGCACGGCAGCATGTGCATCCACGTCGTTTTCGCAAAAAAAA
>MJUT01048230.1:781380-824438 GCA_002080005.1 Gigantidas platifrons | reverse complement strand
AGTATTCACTGAAGTCAAATGATATCATTGCCATTAAGATAGTATTCACTGAAGTCAAATGATATCATTGCCATTAAGATAGTATTCACTGAAGTCAAATGATATCATTGCCATTAAGATAGTATTCACTGAAGTCAAATGATATCATTGCCATTAAGATAGTATTCACTGAAGTCAAATGATATCATTGCCATTAAGATATACGAATTAAGAAAATAAGTGACATAGATTGTCTCTGTTGTAAATATAATGCTTTTATATACTGATATTTACATTTGAAATTTATGCTTTACAGCACATCACAGAACAATAAGAACCAACGGCTTACTTTGAAATGCTGACCCCTTTTAAACAAAATTGCACCAATACTATCTCCCAGTAGGATCTCAGTTGCAAGAGCAAACAGAAAATATATTTCGGTGACTCAATTATCAAAGAAAGATGACAATTGTCACTATTTAAAGATGGAGTATTATATCATATACCATTATTGTATTTATTTAACATTGTTCATCTTCTTTTAAGTCTTAATGGCTTTAATAACGATGTCATATGAATTATTGCACAGACAGTGAAGTTAAAGATTTATACATTCCGAATAAAACAAAAATTTAATGGACATAAAATTCCATAAATAGAAATAATTGTGCATTATAACTACAGGATACAGTTGTTATTTTTCAGTACAAAAGTTTAGTTGTGGTTAACATACATGCGGTTCAAGACATTTCCGGGTTTGGCGACACAGTTACCTGACCATGACGTCATAGGTAATACTGAAAACCATAACTTGGTAAAACATCAGCCAAATATTAGTGGATGTGAAGCAAGAATGGGGGATGCTGTTCTTTCACTTTTATCTGTGTCTAAGTGGTAAATTGTATAGTCTCTCGTATTCATTTACATCTACATTGTATATCCTTTCCAACTAATAATTTTAAGAAAAGTTTGAAGATACCAAAAGGGAGGACAGACAATACAATGGCCAAAACAAAAAGCGCAAAAGGATAAAACACTACACAAAAAAATCAAGTTTTAGCAGCAGGAATCCACAAAAAAACCGGGGTCAACACCATTTGCTTCGGAAGGGCTACCCGTCCCTGTTGCACAAGTGACACTCATATTGTTATACTTAAACGACATATGTAAATAAATAAATACAACAATGATCTCCCAACAAAACAAACGGGATTAAAAACGAACCTAACTGAACATCGTTTCACGCTGAAATCGTAGCGTGCATCACAAAAACATGAAGACATGCAATTGGGAAAAATAAACAACAATACTCCCACTAATTCCTGTAAAAGCGGGAGTGAACTCCGGTGCTCCGGAAAGAAAACAGGTCGTGCTCCACTATCGGTCAATAAAACTAGCTTAACCGGGCTACTGTTTTTACTGAAGTGCCAGTGCCAAACCAGGAAAATGAGCGACCATGTATGTATGTGTTAGTCGTATCAGTTTGGCCACTTTCTTCCATAGTCTGGTTGGATTGTGCAACTGTTTCGGCAGAGTGGGTTTTTTTTTCATTTTATTTTTAAATGTTACTGTGTGTCATTGTGGCTCAAGTATCAACATATTAAAACACGATACTTAAATTATATATTAAAACATAAAATTGTTATAAGACTGAATCAAAATGTAAATATTTTGTATTATAAAATTGTCAATATATTCTTTTGTATGGTGACAAAACGCACCCACTTTTAAATGTCTTCAGTGTTGTATTTCAAAGCATGTAATTTCCTTAATCTATTGTGTATTCAAACATTACGATAATATAGATTTACTGCAGTTATTGTTTGCGTGCCATGTCAAATAAGAGCACATCCATAATATATTTGATAGCAAGGAAAATACATCTTAATTTATCCATTGCGGTGTAATATTGCGACACTAACATAATTTTTTCATGTACGATATCAAGAAAAAGACTTCCAAATTTATCCATTGCGGGGTAATATTGCAATACTAATATAGTTTCTTGCATGTCGAGATATTGTCTTCTTTGTTCGTTGCTGTTTCTTTACTAAGGATTGAAAATCACTTTCGCGAAAAGATTTCTATTGACTCGTATCTGACTTGTTTGAAGTTACCAAATGATTAATCACAAGTCATAAATCAAAAGTAAAACAGGCAATGCAATTGTCATACGAAAAAGGACAAATAGGCAATAAAAACGTAGATATCAATTTATTGCACACGACACGTTTCTGGAATAACCTTCATCGGGTACGCTCAAAGTCGAAAGATTGGAAAGACAAATAATTTAATAAGTTTTGGGAGCAATAAAACCAAAGGGCCAAAACATGATCGTTAATATCGGCTAAGGTCAGCACAAAGGTCAAACAAGGAACCGCAAAACACTACACAGAGCACTAAAGATGGAGCAACAGGCACCCCACAAAAAAACGGGGGCAATGTCTGTTAAGTTTCGTGCACAACTATGTTCATTCTTTCACAATTCTTTTCACCATGAATCATAGCACATCTATATTTATCTCTATGTAGATTAAATTAAGTTCTAGAATAACCACGCGTAATTTGGATTGAGTACCAGGCGCTTAACCGAATCTTCCACAGTGTATCAATTATGGCAGGAGGTAGTCGTAAATATGCGGGACACAAGTTTTCTCAGTCGGAAAGTGGGATTTATGCGACATACTTGGCATTTCGTACAAAATCTAACATTTCCAACTGTAAGATATTTCATGCAAGATCACTTTTCCGATGCAGGAAGCTTTGCATCTGGTACATATGCAGTTGTGCCTTTTAAGAGTAAGTAAAAATATACAATTTGGGATGAAAAACGAATTTTGACAAAAGTCCCCGAAAATGTATTTAAACAATAATGTAATGTCTTTAAGACACAGTGTGCACAATAGTATATGCACACCGAACAAATCAATTTATGATCATGTATCTCCGTTCCTGGTACAAGGAAAAATATGTTTTTATAATTATGTTAATTGATATGATTGAAATACCCCTAGTAATTCATCTTTTGCATGCGTCATAATCGTCAGTATACAATTTATTTATAATAGCTATATAATTTGCATAGTGAACTTTAATTATCTGTATTCTCCATTGGCATTGCATTAATAACTCCAGAAATGTTTATATCGAAGGTGTGTTTTAATGAGTTTGCCTTAAATATCGATTGCGTTTTTTTAATATCCGAAATGTTTTTTCTCTGAATGGCTCCATGTAAAAGCGGCAGAAAGTGTTGCATGTATTTGAGTTTTGCGATTGAAACGAAATTAATTTGTCTTTGTCGAGAATCAGTTTCTGATTGCAGATTAATCTAGGTTTTATTTAAACTTAATTTTCAGATTCCGATTTGAGATACCTAGTTTTTCGCATTGTTTGTGATTATCACGTCATTCCATAACAGAACTACGAAGCTGTCGCAATTCGCCGATACATTTTATCACATAAACTTGTAGCGAGTACACATCGCATCGGGTAGGTATCGAAACAAACCTTTGATTTACTATTTGTATTTTTGCACTTTGCCATTTATCATTGTGTCCACTAAAGTCAGCAAGTTTATTACCAGACAGAGTGCTCTAAAATGTCGGAGAAGACTTTTGTTCTTTTCAAAATATTTTTTTTAATAGGTTTTTAATTACAACTGAGTGATAATGTGTCTAGCAGCTAAAAAAACATTTTGACAGTAGATATATTCATGAAAGAGAATATAAGAATAGAAAGCAAGATTGCTCTATAATATCGAATAAGTTTCTTTTTATCTTTTCAAAATCAAATCTGTTTATAGGGTTTTAATAACCGCTGAGTGATAATGTGTCTAGAAGCTTGCTCCCAACACTTCTTAAATTATTTGGCTTTCTAACCTTTCGACTTTGAGTGTACCTGACGAAGGTTATTCTAGACCTGACGAAGGTTATTCCAGACCTGACGAAGGTTATTCTAGACCTGACGAAGGTTATTCTAGACCTGACGAAGGTTATTCCAGACCTGACGAAGGTTATTCTAGACCTGACGAAGGTTATTCTAGACCTGACGAAGGTTATTCTAGACCTGACGAAGGTTATTCCAGACACGCACTTAATTTGATATCTATGTTTTTTTGTTTTTTTTTAGCTAAAACTGCACTTTGAAAGCAGACACATTTATAAAATGGAATATAAAACCTATTTTCAAAATTAAATCTTATTGTAGGGTTTTAATTACAATTGACTGATAATGTTTCTAGCAGCTAAAACAACATTTTGACAGCAGATATATTCTGGAGAGGGAATATAAAAATAGAAAGCAAGATTGCTCTATAAGATCGGATAAGTTTCTTTCTATCTTTTCAAAATCAAATCTGTTTGTAGGTTTTTAATAACAGCTGAGTGATAATGTGTCTAGAAGCTTTCTCCCAACACTTCTTAAATTATTTGGCTTTCTAACCTTTCGACTTTGATTGTACCTGATGAAGGTTATTCTAGAAACGCACTAAATTTGATAAAAATGTTTTAATAGTTAAAACTGCACTTTGAAAGCAGACACATTTATGGAATGGAATATAAAACTTGAAAGCAAAGACGCACAAGAGGAAATGGAAATTCTATGAAACGACTTGCACTGTGTCTTGAATTATAGTTAATTGCATTTGAAGTTTGAAATATATTGAATAATAGCAGAGATTGCGTGATACATAATAATGTATCGAAATGATGTTGACAGGAAGATAGACCAAAGAGTGTATTATAACAATTCAAGCCACTCACAATATTAAGCATCTTCTTGATTGAAAATAGATATTTACAACTGCAAGGAAGTGTTTACAAACTTTAAGAAACAATGAAGAAAAGAATTGATCTGGATTAAACACCTTATATTTCTTACAGTAGACAATGGATAATCAATCTTTGGAATGAGCCTATGGTCTGTTCTTATTTACTTTCATTTGAAAACACTTAAATGCAATTTTATTTCAATACCAATTTCAGAAGAACCTTATTGACTATTCAAATGTTACCAGACAATGCTTAATGTAGAGTTATATATATACTGGGGATGCATTAATGCTGCTATTCAATAAGAGAATAATTACTATTATGAAATCATCAAAATTAAATCCTCCAAAGCAAATGTGAATCGAGCTTCTGTTTTCTGGCTTGATAAGTGTTACATGGGTGCATTTTCCGCAATTAAATATTTAAAAACGTCTAATTTTATGTTACATTAATGCTGCTATTCAACAAGAGAATAATTAATATTATGAAATCGTCAAAATTAAAAATCCCAAAAGCAAGTGTGAACGAAGTTGCAGTACTTTTACTTCGATAAGTGTTACATGGGTGTTCTTCTCACAGTCAGATAATTAATACTATGAGATCGTCAAAAACAAATCCACACTATGCAAGCATGAACCGAGCTTCAGTACTCGTACTTCTATAAATGTTACATGGTGCTTTTCCCGCAGTTAGATAATTAAATATCCCTACAAAAATGTAGATGTACCTAATATCACAACACAATGACAACTGTAGAATGTTCAAAAAGGCCACAAGATTCCAATCAATGTATGCTTTATATCTCTTGTTATTAAGCCTATGGAAGCTTTATATTTTCAGAACGTATATGTTTTTCTTTGTATACTATTTAAGGATGCATAAACACACGTCTCACCAGTTATATGTCATTTGTCTTGCAGTAAAAGAGTACAATGATGAACAGTTTTCTTCGGATATTTCACCTTTCACTAAACATAAATCTGGCCACTATGGTGTAACCGAAATCTTGTTGAAAATGTTGTTAATATTCACTTTAAATAAGAGGATTGATTGATTGGTTGATTTTTGGTGTTTAACGCCACTTTCAACAATATTTCAGCTATATCATGGCTACCAATTTTAACGGTGGAAGAAGCCGGAGAGAAGCACCGATCATGGGCAAGCAACTGGTAAACTTTATGACTTGCGGCTGCGAATCGAGTACACCATTTTTGTAATTTACAAAGCCGGGCGCGAACCTACGCCGTATTGGTAATAGATTTGTATGAGTTGTTAAGTAATCCAACTACCTAACTCATTGAGCCACCCGAGCCCTCTTTAAATAAGAAACATGCTTGTAAAATAAAGGATTGAAGTAACGTTTTAGTCTATTAGGACTACATTAGTACAATGTACATGTAAGTGTGGTACTTTTTGTTTTCATTTTCAATTGTTTCTGAGGTATGCGCATTTTTAACTATGCACATTTATAGCATGTGTTATATCATTACCCGATCTTTTATGAACGTCTGTCAGATAAATGTATTGGAAAATATCACCAACACGTAATCTGTTAGCTATTTGTTTGCTACGCACAAACAGTCTTCATATCAGATTTACCATTGCTGTACAGAAGAATCTTTCACAAATGACTATCTAAGCAGATATCTTTATGCTAGTGCGCGCGTACGCGTAATGCGATAAATTAGGAAGCCGATAGTTGTATTGCATGCAGACAAATATACATTTGACATGACTTCCATTTAACGTCTTGTTCTATTATTTGATCAACATAAACAATCATTCCATCGACCCATTTTGAATGGCCATGACCAGGGTATTGTTTTATTAAGATTTCAATTCTGAGGACTGATACAATAAGTCTCTTTGACTGGAAGAACTTAAACATTATTTCAACAACTTCTTAAGCATCTTCCAGACCTAGTCTCTTAAACCAATTGAGATTGGGAAACCAGAACTTGACATGAATTTGAAAAATACATATCCAAGATTACAAATGATTCCTAAGAGCCGTCATGCTGTAGTCCTATCGTTCTCGCTAAGGGTCGTCGTGGCAATTGGATTTACAACAACCTGTGTAATCAGTGGCTATCACCACTAATGATGTGGGTTCGAATCCCGCTAATGGCAAAGTGTACTCGATACACCATTATGTGATAAAGTTTGTCGTTGACTTGCGACAGGTCGGTGGTTTTCTCCGAGTACTCTCCGGTTCCCTCCACCAATAACATTGACCGCCATGATATAACTGAAATATTGTTGAACGTGGAGGCGTTAAACACCATAACATAACACTCATATCGTTCTCACACATATTAACGGACAAAAGGGTGATCAATAATTGCATTCTATATTTTATTACATCTAATTGCCTTCGTTCTAATATGCAGTGTGGATTCCGACAAGGCGTTTTCATATTGTGCCTTTCTATTGCTTTAATTTGATTTGTGTTTAACGCCACTTTCGGCTATATCATGGCGACCAGTTTTAGTGATGGAAGAATCCGGAGAGAACCACCGATCACGGACAAGCAATTGGTAAACTTTATCACTTGCGGCTGCGAGTCGAGTGCACCCTTTTTGTAATTTACAAAGCCGGGCGCGAACCCACGCCGTATTGGTGATAGGCTTGTATGAGTTGTTAGGTAATCCAACTACTTAACCTATTTAGCCACCGGGTCCTGGTGTGCCTTTCGAACATTTTATATGAAAACACACATTTTGCAATAATTTACCGGGATGTGTCTATCTCATTTGAAAAGTACTATGCTACTTGCGTATGGGTAACGACAGATAACATAGACAATTCGACTTTGGTTCAGTTGCCTATTGTTGTCTTATTATATATTTTACGATGGCCTTATGGAATATCTTAACATTAAGATAATGTTTGAGGCAATACACTCTTTTTTTTATTAAAAGAACAGTTAAAAGATACAAAAGGAATAATCAGAAACTGTAAGTCAAAGAAGACAATCAACGGTAAAAGGAAAAGGGAGAAACAATGATCTACAAAACACTACACACAAAGCTACAGTTTGAGCAACACAAAACCCCCCTTAAAACTGGCGGTGAGGGTAAGCAGTTCCTGCCCCACTGGTGGTGTTGTTACCCTTGTTACAAAGACGGTGATGGAAGTCAGAATGATGGAAGTGGTCATTTGTTACACATATATTTCATAGTAGCACAACTTCATACATATGACATAGAGCGAAGATTAAATATACAATGCATAACGTTTAAGAACCGAAAGATGTTATAACAAAGCTACTCACTCTTACAAAAAATATGAGGGTTGGTATGTTACACTCATGTGCAAATCACTTGCGTAATCGCATAATTTCAATAAGACAGGATGCTTAGGCTAATAAATCTAGGTTAGCCCCCCCCCCCTTTTCTTTTCACCTTTAGTGATATTAACTTCACCACTTTTTCTACGATTTTTCGATTATATTATGGAACCGTTCCGACAGTGTGGTATGCTTTGTCTTTCATTTTATTGTTTAATCTGTATTGAAGAGATTTTTACCACTGCTTTATTTAGGAATATCCTTTTCAGATATGCATTGTGTTGTTATGTACCTGGTGTTATTGACTCATTTCGTAGAATCTTGAAATATTGTTGAATATGCATGCAATATTTGATGTTGGGTAATAATAAACGTAAGAGAAGTGACAATCACGAATGTACAATCCAGAGACAAAGGCAACATTGTGTAGTACGTCATAGGCTGTAAATATAAATTGGAAAAATGCAAATCCTATTGGATTATTTTGAATTAGCTAGAATGTATCCTTTGAAGATTGGATATTGAACTATGCATAAGAGGGTTCCATTGTTTTTGTTGTGTCATGCAAGAAAAGATTATACGTGATGAAGTAATACCATTCGCGAGTGCTCCACATATGGCTTTATTCAGTCGGAAATCGCAATAATAAAATTTAAATGTGCTATGCTATGTATCATAACAAATAGTTGTATCAAATAGTTATCTTGTAACTGACGTCATCGCTGCGTTAGTTTTATTATTGCCGCATGCCATCATTGCTTGATGAGTCTCTATGTTTATATGATAAACCAGGCAGCTATTTTCTTATCAGTTTCATATTTACCAACCATATAGAGACTTGCTTTACATTGCAAAAGAAAGTTGTATTGGCTTACCTACAAAGAAGGACCGTCGTGTTCGTGATCGTATGTTAGTTGAATTTACAACTACATGTGTAATCAATACCTATCACCACTTAAGTTGTGAGTTGGAATCCTGTTCACGGCGAGGTGTACTCGATACAATATTATGTGATAAAGTTTGTCAGTTACTTGCGACAGGCCGGTGGTTTTCTCCGGTTTCCTCCACCAAGAAAGCTGACTGCCACGATATAACTAAAATATTGTCAAAAGTGGCGTTAAACACCATAAACCAAACACATACATTACATAAGAAACATTTTCATTGTTGTTTTTTTTCATTTTAAGTCTATTAACATTGTATGATCAAGACACTTCATATTCTTACAAAAAACTTACCTCCTTGAACAAGTCGAAGATTATGACAGTGGTTGCACATAACAATTGTAAAAGTTAAAACTATTTACATGTTTCATAGTTTAGTATTTCGTAAAGGAGAGAGCAGCTTTGAATGCTTTAACCGAGCGACTCATAACTATGTGCTGTGGCAGCCGGTTCCATTCAGATATCGTTCGTAAGAAAAATATTCTGGTATTTGTTGAGTCATACAAGGAGGTATAATAAATTACGAAGGGTGAATGTTCCATGTTTGTCTCAAGGGTGGCTTAAATCTGTATGTTTTAGTAATAACTATTTTCGTTTGCAATTTTGTACATCAAGACAAGTCGAGCATCTGTATGCCTGTCTTCAGGATTGTACCAGTTTAAACGTTGTACGGTCGTTTGAACAGTAATTTAAAATTGAATTCAAATCCATCAAAAGTATAAAAAAAAATAAGAATAAGACATAAGCAGCATTTAAAGCACTACCCGTTTTCCATGTTGACATTTTGAAAATTCAAAACCATGACATTTATTCCAACTATTAGATTTTCGTCACGAGTATATCTGACACATTGCTTATCTGTATTTCAACAACAACAAATAACCAATTCTACCCTGTGGTAAAGTAAAGACCCTTAAGGAGTATCACGAGATACAACAAGTAGCAGATGAATAAACACAATGCTATTTGAGTTAGGGGATAATGTAACGTCCTGTCTTAAATTAACAGAGTTATCATCAGTTGATTTGTAGTATAACGTAACATTAATGCCCATAACTAGAGAATAATGTAACATTAATGCCCATAACTAGAGAATAATGCACATTAACTAAGCTGAGCAGATATAATTTAACCTTGTTGGTATGGATTGTAAATATTTACTCTATGCCACACAGCACAATTATAAACTGTTTTATATACATTTATCATATAAATGCCACTGATTGACACAAAAGCTGCCTGGGTTGTCGGTAACTCGCTTCAATAAATGTTACTGAATACAATATGTATGTGATGGTTGGTACTTTACTCGTATGTTTTACGGGGGTCACGTATTGATGTATAAGGCTTATCGATTTTTTCATCTTTTTATGATTTTTCTCTTGGATTTGGAGCTATTCCGACAGTGCGGTAATTTCCTTTTCTTACAGAATTGAGATAATAGCATATTGTTATGTTTACATTATTCTGACATAGTGCGCATAGACCAGCCGCTCAGACCTTTATATTTCGTTTGCATTGTAAAAATGTTAACTGGACAAACACTGAACAACGCTATTTTGTTTTGGTATTAGTTCGACAAATACGTAACCCAAAGAGAATTACTGAATGGAAATATTAATTTATTTGGCTATTACGCGGGAACAACCAGTTGAAAGGGACAGTGGATATATTTTATACCTGGTGTGTATCCGTTTCCACTTTTTGCATTAAATTTTCTTTGTATGTTTCTAACATTTGAATCTCTTAAGCCAAATTACGAAAACAGCTTTACAGTCTTCTCGGAACTTTTCGTCTATAAATCCATAAATAATCGGATTGATCACGTGATTAATGGCGAATGTTCTCTTTAAGATATCCAGTAATAATAATGATACATATGAGGATAACACGTCCTCTCCATACACACCCTCCATAATATTTTCAATAAGAGTTAGAATGTAACTTAAGATGTAGAATATACTAATAGTTGTTGCTATTTTTGTTATTTTTAATCTATGAGCATCCATTCTTGTACTTGCTATTCGTGTTGTTTTCGATCCATGGGCATCGACTTTATTGATGTTGTATCTTCCACGTGTCCTTGACATTGACATTTCATTTTCAATGATTTTCCGGTCCGATTCTGTTTGTGTTAACGTTTCTTTCAATTTGAGCGGTTTTTCCCTTACATTTTCTTTTACAAAATTAACTCCATTATTTACTTTATTCTGCATTATACTTATAGAGATACTATTTCCATCAGTAGAATTACAGCGTTCGGATATTTTATTTCTGTCTGGTTTGAACGATTTCTTATATTGAAAATGAACTATGATGTCATGGCCAATCCATATGTACAAGATGACCAATATAGATATATTGGTAATGCATAACAACAATAATACAACATAATATATGGTTGGAATCTTGGTATCTATATACTTCTCTGAAATTGTACAGTCACGACCTGTTATATTTCCATTTATCTGAACGTTGTGTATTCCTCGTATAAACAGATTTGGAATAGATAATATGACGGAGACTATAAAAATAACAATTATGCAACTCCGTGTTAGGAATAAAGTCATCTGGACCTTTAACGGTCTGCACACTCTGCGAAATCTATCAATAGCCATCAAAAGCACTGTATATCCAGAATTAAAAACAAAGAAATAATTTAAAGTTCTAATTAGTGTACAAACCCATTCGTCAGCTTGGAATGTAAATTGGTTACGCATATCGTAGATCTCGAACGGAAGAGTTATCCCACATAACAACGTGTCGTAAGCTGCGAGGGTTATAATAATTGTTCTATATCCGGTGGGTTTATACTTAACAGAAAAAACAAACAGTACAAGAATATTTCCAAAACAACCCAATACTGCCAGAAATCCAAAAAATACAGAGGGTGTCAATGAGTCAGGTCTACCGTTCTTTGCTTGTGTTAAATTCAAGACATTCTCATAGTCTCCATAATCAATTGGATTCCAAGTGGTATTTAAATCATATGTTGACCATGCTCTTAATATTTTTACTGTAAGCGATTCTGTCGATGATATTGTGGAGAGGTTTTCAGTTGATGACATTGAGAGGACACTTGTGAAAGTCAACACCTACAGTTCCTTTCTATACGTTCTATATGGTTGCCGTTGTTGACAAACTTGCAAGCGAGATGTAGCACCATCACCTTTCGTGATTAAATTACATTCGAAATTAGCTTAAAACAGATATTTAACAGATTTGAATATCACGTTGAAAGATCCAGCACATTTATGTATCATCTGTAGAGAGATAATTTGTATTATTTGTATAAGAATTGTTATAGATAACGATTACACTGACAGTCTGTAGAGCGGCACCACAATTGAAAAATATATGCAGATTAACACATGGATTTTTCTACATCAGCCCGGGTATCAGTTGGAGTCGCAGCGGAGGTCTGATATGGATCAAGGGGCAATAGCCGGGATTAAATGGGAAAATCTCATGTGTTAATATTTTTTCCGTAATATACTTTCGACAAATTGTATTGTACGAGGCAAGTCTTTGTGAGCCAAAAAACCAAAGGGACTAAAAACCAGCTAGACGAATTCGACTAAGGTTTTCTATTTCTGACGGAGATGAACATTAGTTTAAATTAAAATCCACATGTGATGTAAATCTATTGTCAAAACTCTACATTATGTTTAAGGAGTGGATAATTAGTGTTCTCTTTGTACTTTAGATACTATACACAGACTTTTTTTGTTGCACGATTAATAATTAATAACATTAATAAAGTACAATGGGTGGATTTTAAGCTGGAGAATGTCCTCGTATCTCTCCATTCCTTAAAAACAATTGGCCTTGGCTCCATTATTTTTAAGGAATGGAGAGTTACTCGGACATTCTCCTATACCGAATAATTACGTTATGGGGGCTATGATGAAAACTTGAAATAAAAACACAGGACCGGACATTAAACATATATAAAAATAATAATCCAGGATTAGTTTTTTATTAGAAAAAATCCAGGACCCCTGTGTACATGAATTTTTTTTAAGTTAAATAATATGAAATATTGACATCCACACTTGCCTTTTGGACAGCACATTTCTGTGTCCACACTTGCCCTCAGGCAACACTTGTTAAATATAACTAGAAAATTGGTATGGATATTTTGAATTCGTATTCAAATGAGAAGTTACGATAATATTTTAAGCACAACATTTTTTTTATAGTATTTGAAATTATTTTTTACCTATGTTGCAATATCATATAGGCATATTTATACATTGTACATTTTAATGATACTTCTAGTATTTGAGCTCACAGTCCTGGTACTTTGTGATTGTGTCCTTTCGTAATATATACAAGGCAAATATCTATGAGAAATTGAAAAAGAAAAAAAATCCACACCAAGGGAACAGTTCGAAAATCAATGATCAAAATCGAAGAAAGATGCACGATTTATACCCTTAAGACACATACACTCACTTTCCAGTATTGAAATATGCACTTTAACAGTCATACTAAATGGTCGGGTTAACCTACCCTCATAGTGAAATGATGTTATTATTTATGTGTTCACGTCCCAAAGGATCTACTGTTATAGACTCTGTTTATTTTTATTTATTGATATTTGCCATATACTTGATAATATGAAACAAATATATTAATATTCAACTTTAATAAATAAATGTTAAAAATTATTTATCATATACATGTACTAAACATTAATTTAGTTTTAGTATAGTGCTTTGTAGATTATTCTCTGTCCTCTGGCCTTCCTATTGTCTGTTCTTCTTCGATTTGCGGTTTTTGATTACCTCTTTGGTTTCCTCAAACTTTACTTAATAAATTATGCATATATGTAATGAGCGAAAGTATACTACATATCAGGGGCGTCTCGTACAGGGGAACTAATCCGTATCAATGCCTTGCGTGTAAATTACTTCCGGTATTACCAGTGTCGACGTCTATTTACAAAGAGTAGATAACTGACACACACAGATGTTCTAAATGCCCTCGTAGAAAATGTTACCATTACTGTTTATGGACGTAGCTTGACAATAGTATTTTTAACATTAACCTGTTGAATTCATAATTTAGCTTCCATATAAAGTTATTGAGTTTTAGTTACTTCATTAAATTAAATTATTTGGCTTTCAAATATGTTGACTTTGAGCGTATTTGATGAAGGTTATTCCTGAAACGTATCTACGTTTGTTCTTCAAAGCCCCTTCGGATTTCATGCTCTCAGAAACTTCTAATGGCTTGGCTTTCCAATCATTGTACAGGTAATTATAAGAACAACTACAAAAATATTTAGGGTCATGGTGTTTAACACCACTTTCAACAATATTTCAGATACACAACGTGGCGCTCAGTTTTATTGGTGGAGGAAACTGGAGTACATGGCGAAAACCATCGACCTGCTGCAAGGCACTGAAACAATTTATCACATAATGCCGTAGCTAGTAAACCTTGTCATGAGCGGAAAATATTGAGGAGTTTTGTTCAACACTGCATATCAAAATAGCGTATTACTAAAACAAGAATATCAAGTATCTACAAATTATTTCAGAAGACAATCTTTTTCAAAATTTATTATTCGGTTTGTTTTGTTTGATGGTGTTTAACGCCACTGTCAACAATCTTTCAGTTACATCGTGGGGTCAGTTTTATTGGTGGAGGAAACCGAAATTCAACCTTTTGGACTCCGAGTAAAATCACACTGAAAATTCTGATATAAATTTGGATGATATAGCACCTGCTGTAATTCTTGAAAACCCTCCATGGTTAAATCCAAAATCTACTTTTAATTTTGAACTTACACAACACAAAAAATCAGAAACAAACCCTTCACTAATTCAGCAACATTTTGCTGAAATTAGATCGGTAACATCTGAATACTCTGCAATATATACTGATGGTTCAAAGGATGGTGATAGAGTAGCGTCGGTAACTGTTTTTGGACAGCAGGTCTACTCTGCTCGAATACCATCTGCCAGTTCGATCTTCAGTGCAGAAGCTAATGCAATACTTCGTGCTTTGAAGTTCGTTGCCTCTTCTGAAAAGAGCAAATTCATGATCTGCTCCGATTCTCTTTCTTGCCTGTTGGAAATTGAGAGTTGTAAAACTCAAAACCCTTTTATTTTAAATATTGTTGAAATTTATAACAAGCCTTATTGCTATTGGTAAACATGTAAATTTTACATGGATCCCTAGTCATATAGGTATCCATGGGAACACAGTCGTTGACCGGGAAGCCAAGAACGCATTGGATGATCCTGTATCCAATTGTTCTATTCCTTATACAGATATTAAACCTTTTATAGTGAAAAAATTTAAAACGTTGGCAAGATAGCTGGGACCACCAAATTTATAACAAATTACACGAAATGCATTCTCTAGTTGGCAAGACTCTTTGTTCTTACGGTCAAAATCGGAAGGAACGGGTAGTCTTGACCAGATGTCGTATAGGTCATAGTAGACATACTCATAGCCATTTGTTAAATAATGAGGAACGACCGGAATGTATTCAGTGTAATTCTAATTTTTCATTAAACCATGTCTTGATTGATTGTGTGGATGTTGCCGATGTTCGGCAGACATTCTACAATGCCAACAGTTTATCTAATTTATTTACAAATATCGCAGTCGACACACTTTTGCGATTTTTAAAAGAAAATAATTTATATGCAAAAATATAGTTATATAACATATGTTCTAGATGTATGGTTTTTATATTTTTAATGTTTCTTTTATTTTTACAACCCCCTCCCAGAGGGTGTGCCGGAGGTAGAATAGGCACCAGGTTTCTCCGTCCTAGAGGCACTAGTCCTCTAAAAGGGGTCAACCCCGCGGGAACCCCGGGGTATAGAAATGGGACCGAAGGTTTCTTCGGCTTGAAGGGGCGTCCGTCGGTTGTGCGGGATGTATAAATTGACAACCAACCCGTCCTTCGGATGAGACGTAAGTAAAACCGAGGTCCCGTGTTGAGAGATTGCCACCCTCTTCGCACGTTAAAGAACCCAGTGTAACAGCTCATAATGAGCATTATGCTCATGATGAGTGGTCCATAGGAGACCTGTTGCACTGGCAAAATTCTCCGTCCCTACACATCACATTTCCTTGTTTCGAGTCCCGTGGTGTTTAAATTATTCTCGTCCTGAATATAGCTGACAAATTGCTCGCTGGACGTTAAACATCAATCAATCAATCAATCAATCGAAATATCCAGCAAAAATCGCCGACCTGCCACAAAGCACTGACAATCTTTATTATTATTAAGGAGTTTTGTTCAACACAGCATTTCAAAATATCCTATTATTATAAAATGGAATAATCAAGTATCTTCAGAAGACAATCTTTTCAAAATTTACTATTCTTTCTCCTGCATTGTTGCCCATTATTTGTTTTGAATATAGGACCTCCGAGTAATAGTACATTTAAATGACGTGATACTAGTACTTCACTGTTATCAGTTATCTATTGGATGTTTTCTGGTTATTTATTACATAATATTGTAATGAATCAAACAAACTAGACTGTCATTCAAAATGTAATGTACGTATGATTAACTCGAACATCAGATTTAAAAATATTGATTGATTTGTTGGTGTTTAACGCCAACTTATGCAGTATTTCAGATATATCTTGCGTGTATTAAACATAAAAGTTGTAGCAACAAGTAATGAAAGAAAGATATGGAAAACATTACGTATTGTGTATGCTTAGATTTAATTAAGTCTGAACGGGTTAATTAAGACATATCTTCTTTTAAAATAGAATTGATGAGAACTAGGTATAATCGGCAAGCACCAACTAATGCAATGGATTAGAATTATGGTTTTAACGCCACTTTCAACGATATTTCAGCTATATTGGGCGACCAGTTTACTGGTGGAGGAAACCGGAGAAAACCACCGACCTGCCACAAGTCACTGACAAATGCACCACATAATGAAAATTTAATTCTTTATATATTTAACCAGGATAACATACAACCAAGGGATACTGGCATCACTCCTTAAAACGTAACGTTGTATCTGGTTCACCTTGCCATGAGCGGGATTTGAAACTTTTGTGGTGATGAGCACTGATTGCACAGGTAGTTGTAAATCCAACTACCATACGACCACGACCCATCTAATGAATTGTACAATTATCAATTTTGAGTATGCAGTAACTGTATTTGAAAACCATCCATCGCGTGTTAGACCAATTAGAGGGACTCAAAATCGTCTCTCAAATTCACATTTGGAAAATTTGAAAATTAATTTGGATGACATAGTTCCTGGTGAAATTCCACAAAACACTACATTGATAAATCATGCTACATACTTTTAGTATTGAATTTCGAAAATATAAAATAGTTTACAAATTCACCAATCCATTGCTAAATATAGATCAGGGAAATCTAAATGTATAACAACTTACAGATGACTCTACTGATGACAGAGGTAAACTCATAGCTGTATCAGACAGCAAGTTGCTTGTCTCCGTCTTCCAATTGCATATCTTAATTGAACAACATGAGTAATTCACACCTTATTGCTTCTTTTTAATTCATAAATCTAAATATATGATATGCATAGATTGTCATTTGTTTGTTTGATGGTGTTTAACGCCACTTTCAACAATATTTCAGTTATATCGTGGCGGTCAGTTTTATTGGTGGAGGAAACAGGAGAACCCGGCGAAAACCACCAATCTGTCGCAAGTCACTGCCAAACTTTATCACATAATGTTGTACACCTCGCCCTGATCGAGATTCGAACTCACAACATCAGTGGTGATAGGCACTGATTGCATAGGTAGTTGTAAATCCAACTACCATACGATCACAGCCACGTTGGCCCCTATATTGTCATACGTGCCACATTGTAATTGCAAGTGCCAATATTCAAAGCCATTCTATTTTTGACGTTATTGTAATTGTGGCTGTAGAAACTGATGTTATATAACTATTAATATCTGGTCACGGATGTTTATAGAGGACACAGGGCGCGATTCTCCGCTTTCGATGACTTCTTCAGTATCTTCAGACATTTCATTAAATGTGGTTCCGCTTTAATTTAATTTAATTCTTTATTTATTTCAAGAGGATTGCCGACAGCCAGAGGCTACGAGCGGTTCTCCTCAACATACATACAATACAAATCACAGTTACATAGTATTAGCAATATTAAACAGACAAGACAATATAATATACAATACAAGACAATGGTAAACATTCATGCACTCTCACACACACAACACATTCGTGAACTATCGCACATTAACAGAAATTCAAATGATAGTATTGAAGAATATCAATAATTGCATACATGGATATTATAATTATGACAATAGTTTAATTTGAACTTTGAGAACGAAATTGATAAATTCAACGTTGAAATCGTTTTGTAGATTTAATAAATGTGAAGACACATTCAAAAAGATTTAAGTTAGTATTAACAGACAAGTCTTCACTTCCTTCAATAAGTATTTTACATAAGTAGGTTGGACACAAATCTCGTAACAGCGTTATATTAAGATCAGGGCATAGAATATTTTTTAAACCAAGCAAGAGAGAAATTCTAGAGTTCGTGTAACGGTCACAGCGTAACAAGTAGTGCTCAGTGGTTTCAATATGATTTCCAGCACACTGGTTGCAAAACTTATTTAATGAAAGATTATATTTGAATAAGTGTTGATTTAATCCACTCAACTGTAATCTCAGCCTGGTATGAATGATTTTTTCATAACCATTTCCCAGAGAATAAACACATTTTGTAGTCGCTCCATAAAGTTTTTTTAATGAAGTTTTTAAAATAGATACCGATTTTGCTGATGCTATTTCGGGAGGGATACTGTTCCAATCCCTAATAGTAGCCAACAAGAAAGAGTTATACAATGAAACTGTTCTTGCTCTTAATGGGATTAGCTGAGAATGTCGCCTCAAGTCATAGTTCTGAGTATTGTGGTTTGTTAATGGGTGAAGGTTAATCAAATAATCAGGAGTTAATTTGTTTTTTTATCTTATATAAATATGTTAATCTATGTATTTTTCTGTGAGTTTTAAGGGGTTCTAAGCCAACCTCTTTTAATAAAGTTTGATGCTTAGTTACTCTAATGGCTCCGGTTGAGATTATACAAGCACGACGCTGAATATTCTCAACATTGCCAGAATCAATGTTGGAACAGTTATCATAAATCACATCTGCATAATCTAAAATGGAGCGTACAAGTGATTTGTATATTTTTTCAATACATAATCTGGGTAAAACAGAGCGCATTCTTAGAATCATATCTAACCGTTTGTTACAGTTTTTGCAAATATCACTAATGTGATCAGACCATGTCATTTTATCGTTAATTATTAAACCTAGGTGTTTGTGACATGTAACGTGTTTGATGTTAACATTATTTAATAAAAGAGGTGGATGTGGACGTCGAGTAGGCTTCTTAGATATAATTAAATATTCAGTTTTGAGAGCATTAAAGGTTACAAGCCATTGCTTAGACCACAAATTTAATGTTTCCAAGTCGCTATTTAATATTCTAAAAGCATTAGCAGGGTCATCTATTCCTTTCATAAGTGACGTATCATCAGCAAATAGTTTTATGTTACTCACGATATTACACTTTATATCATTGACATAGATTAGAAATAAGAGTGGGCCTAATATGGATCCCTGGGGAACTCCAGCAGATATCAATTGACTAGACGAAGTCTGACCATTTAAAACTACTCTCTGCGACCGACCAGTCAAGTAATTTGCAAGAACAGCAAGCAGAGTACCACTTACACCAAATTGCCTAAGTTTAAAAATAAGACCCCTGTGCCAAACTTTGTCAAATGCTTTGGACACATCAAGAAAGACAGAACAAATAGCTTTTCCCTCGTCTAAAGATTTATAGATTTCATGAGTAATAGCGAGTGGAATCATTTTTCTTAAACCCAGAATTCTCACAAATAAGTAAATCATGAAATACACAAAATTCATAAAGGGATTTATATATTATCTTCTCAAGTATCTTAGACACACAGGACAATAAAGCTATAGGGCGGTAAATACACTTATCACTCTTGTCAGTCTTATTTTTAAACACTTTACTTTATAATGATTGTATTGTCAATATATATACAATTGGATTGGGAACAAGTTTTTACAACTTACTAGTCCCTCTCGATCCATACAAATACATTAATAGCATAAATAAAACAAATCAAATGACAGCAAATGTACAGGCTATATCAATTATAATTAGTAAATTAAACAAAATAATGTCAAACTAAGTATACATATTAAATATTGTTTTATTATTTAACAGAAAAAATGGGGGTGGGGTAAAAACTAGCAAATTGTGTTGAGATAATATCACGGTTGGGAATTATTAATTATTAAATCTACAAGTTTGTCGAATAAATTTATGCACTGATTTGAACAATAAAGTATTCAAGTCTTCACTAATTTCGTTACATCCAAAGAGTATATATTCTATAGAGATGGGAACAATGTTATTAAAAAATTTAAAAAAAGAAGTTCTATCGTATTGATAAAGTGGACATTCAAGAAAAAAATTAATAGCATCCTCAAATAAATGACCACATACACAACGTGGATCATTCTTCAAATTTACTCTATATCAATCGGCATTAAGGCCACTACATCTATGTCTTAGCTTAGTATCACCAATATTATAAAATGAAGCCACCGGAATTTGGACAGGTTGAACTTTTTTTTTTAATTTGGAAAAAGTGGGTAGAGATTTAACACTATCAGGTAAGGAATTCCACAACTTTATAGTGGAAGGAAAGAAAGACATGGAACTAGTTTGCAGACGACACCTCTGAGTGCGATAGTCATCATTATTACGGAGATTATATGTTACTGTTTCTCCAATAGTAGTTGGCAAACCGTCAGATAAGTATGAGGGAGCCATATTATTTTCAATTTTATCAAATAAATTTAATTTCCTAGGCTTTCGACGGTCTTCTAATTTTGTCCACCCAGTTTCAAAATATAAACTTTCAGCACTGGAATAAATAGGTAGACCCGTTATAATCCTTGCTGCTTCAAGTTGCAAACATTCTAATTTTTGAGTATCACGAATACAACAGTCATCCCATAGTTCACAACCATACTCTAATATTGGTAAAATATATGTTTTATAAATCTTGCTCAAATGGGATCTACTTAATAAGTATTTAAGTTTTCGTAAAATGTGTATTCGTTTGGTCGCCCTTTGGCATGTGTTGTTAATATGATAACACCATTTACAGTTACTAGAAAGACAAACACCTAAATGAGTATGATATTCTACCTGTTTAATATTCTCACCATTAAAAAGAATGTTTACTTGGTCTATTCTTTTTATTATTACTAAAGATGACAAATTCTGTTTTTTGTGGGTTAAATTTTACCAACCATGTCTCAGCCCATGTATTTAATATATTCATATCAGAATTTAATTTTTTTTTCTTTCAATTTGAAGCAGGTTAGTTGATGAATAGGACAATGAAGTGTCGTCTGCGAATAGTCTTACCAAGCTAGATAAATGATCAGAAATATCATTGATGTATATAACAAAAAGTAACGGTCCCAACACTGAGCCCTGAGGAACACCTGCTTTAAGTAACACTATCCTTGACTCTGAATTATTAATGAACACGATTTGCTTCCTATTAGAAATATAATATTTAAACCATTTTACTAAACTTTCACTTAGACCATAAGACTTTAACTTTTCAGTAAGACCTTTATGCCACACTCTATCGAATGCCTTCGATATATCACAAAAAACTGAACAAAAAAAATCTTTTTTATCTAGGGATATGTATATTTTATGAAATATTTCAATTAACTAGTGTACTGTTGAACATCCTGGTACAAAACCTGATTGATATTTACATAACAGTTTGTTGTCTAAAAAATTATTAGATACATGCTTGAAAACCACTCTTTCAAATGTTTTTCCCACACAGCTAAGTAGAGATATAGGTCGATAGTTGGATACTAAGGACGTGTTGCCATTTTTAAATAATGACATAACTTTAGCTAATTTCCAATGGTCCGGAAAAGTTGAAGTTTGTATGGAACAATCAAATATAATTTTCAACGGTATACTAACAGTATTTGCAGTGTTTTGTAACATATGATGACTAATCAAATCGTGCCCGGAGGCTTTTTTAATATTTAGGGACTTTAATATATCTGAAATTTCATTAATTGTAAATTCTATAAGATCTAACATTGAATTTGTTCTCAACTCTAAGTTAGGTGGATTACAGTTATTATCATCCAAATTTGATATGGAACAAAAGAAACTGTTTAGGAGGCTGCACTTATCAATATCATCGACACATAAATTATCATTTTCTGTATCTAACAGGGGTGGCATCGTACAACTACGACCAACATTACCCATTAGCTTTTTAACAAGAGACCAAAATAATTTCGGATCTGACGAATTCTCGTCAAGAAAATCGTTTGAATTAAGAAAACAACTGTTGCTTTGCATGGATAATCATGTTATTAACTTTATTCCTTTGAACCTTATATTTGCATATGTTATTAATATTCGGCTGTTTGCGCATTTTTTTATGAAGAGAATCGCGAAGTTTCATTTCCCTTTTAATACCAGAATTAAACCACGGTTTATCACGGTCGCGTATTGTAATTATTTTCGTTGGGATACACTCTCGGGCGAACTCCAAGTATTTTTCTGTAAATCGCACACACATCATGTTTATATTTTCTGTACAATTAGACAACAACTTATACCAATCAAATTGAGAGATGAAATTATTAAATTTCACGAAATCGCCTTTCTTGTATATCCAAACTAAACGTTGATAAGATTTATGTATCACATCTGGGATTTTTAGATATAATTTTTTTGCCTTATGATCACTGATAGTTCTATCTATATCAATAACTTCAACAAACCTACAGTCACAATCATCAGAAACAAGAACTGGGTCGAGTAAAGTTTCGATTCCAGAAACTATGTCAATTCTAGTAGGTTCCTTGACAAATTTTTTTAAGTTATATAACTGTATAATATCGTTAAGAACATGATTTTTTTCATGCAATAAGTCTACGTTCAGATCACCGGTAACTACTACATGTTGGGTAAAATTGAATGATTGCTCAATCGAGTGTTGAAAATCGCGCCAAAATGGATTAATTGCCCCTTGTGTCCGATAAACTGTACAGATTAATACAGATTTATTCGAAAAATCTAACTGTAACCATATAAATTCGTGATTATCGTATTCTAAATCAACTCGTCGTTTTACTTTTAAAGTCGTTGACACATATATAAGTACACCACCAAAACAGTTTCTATCCTTTCTAAAGGGTTTATCATAGTATCCATTTAACTTTATATCATCATCTAACACCTTGTCATCTAAACGACTTTCTGTTATACATATCAATGAGGAGTCAAATCCAACAGATTCTATATAGTCAAGCTTGTTCCTAACACTTCTAGCATTTACATGAAAGATAGAGATTTCATCAGAGAAAGGGCCTGGATTTTCAGCAATATCGGTATCTAACAAAATTAGAATCAACAAGATCAATGTAAAACATAAATTTGTATAAAACGATTTGAACAAATAATTCAATACAATATGAACGACAAGATTACAAAATGTATGAAACAATAAATTTAAATTACAGCAAAAAGGTTTAAATTTGGTCATAAAAAACATTTTCTTTCTCACAATAGAATACACTCATGAATAAAATATACCGATCGAGACTCTGTGTGACATGTAATCACATGACATTTTTTAAATACTGTTACACTAACCGGGATCAATCATTTCTACCAGGTCTCGATCAATCAATAATTGAATACACACTCGTGCAATCAGACAAACAACGGTTAAATACTGTATAAAAATAAACAACCAAAACACAATCTCAACAAAGTAAATGTAAATTAAAACAAATCCAAATTTGGACACATGAATACTGTACAACAAAAAGACAATGAATAACTTAAACAAAAGTTGCATTATTTTGATGTTAAAGGTAATTTTTTTTCTGAAACAAAAAAAAATATCTATTTTTTTTTATTATCATTATATAAATGTTGGGCTATAATCAATATTTATTTCAAACGAACACAAAAAATAGATAAATACATAATGATACTTCATGTATAAAAAGTATATTACATTCTTTAAATTACAAAACATTTTTTTTATTTTGGAAAACAGTTCATTCCATTGTGTAATTAAAAAATAGACTTGTACAGATTAAAGACTGTGGTATTTATTTAATTGTTTATTGCATAGTTAATATCTTCAACACATTTTATCAGGACTTTTGGTGAGTTTGATGTTTTCTTAAGAAAAATTCGCCCATCATTTGTCTAGAAGGATTCTATTTTCCTCTCCTTTCGCGCTATTTGTATTTTGGATACAAGTTGTTGTCTGTACCTTGTTAGATCTTCCGTGATATAAATTTTGTTAGCGTTCGATTTCAGCTGTTTCTTTTGCTTAAAAATTTGATTCTTTATCTTCCAGTTACGGAAGCGACAAATAAGTTGGCAAGATCCTTCATGGTGGATTTTACCGATTATATGAGACCTGTTGATATCATCGGGAGTTATGTCTATTTTGAGGTGTTGTTTACAAATATCTACTATCTTGTCATCAGTTTTATTCAGTTCCTCTTTGGTAATCGGTACATTATGAAATCGAAGAGAATTTCGCCGACCATATTGCTCCAACTCCTCAATATCCACCACGAGACCAAAGACATTATCATTTAGTCGTCTGTTTTCAATTTTTATCTGACTGCTTTCAGCTTTCAAATCTGAAATTTATTTCTCTTGTGCTTCGATTTTTTTTAAGACCCACAATGGCCTCGGATATAGATAGCAGTTTTTATTGAACTTTCTATAGATTTTGTCAGTAACGTAGACATCATGTTAAAAAATTCCGGATTCAATATAGCATTTTTTTATTACAGTTGTTAAATCGAACGACTGACCGTCACTACTGCACAGAATTAAAGACTGGGTATCAAGGCTTTCGGGTTGCGGCTGCTGCGATTCGTTGATCGAATCCATTTTTTCACCATCGGACCCAGAAAACAATTTTACTCGTTTTGTATCAGGAGTAATCTTTTCATCATTTATTGTTTTGTTTACATTTGACGGTGTAGCCATTTTAAAATATATAACAGTTGTACACACAAGTTTGTTTACAATGGTGAGTAGATCTCAACTCAATATCGACGACAATAAGAAATTTTTTACAATTGAAATATCTCTTTCGTAATATCAATTTAAAGAAGATATAAAGTCACACATACTTTCAGAGAAACTTTTCCTGAATCCTTCAAATAAAATTGGTATCGTATATCATCTCACAATATGACTTTTCAGAGAGAGAAAATCGGACCCTTCTATCTACCTGTTTACACCTGCCGCCATTCTCTCTATTCGTCTGGACACTAGACACACATTAGAGATTTTCCAATAGGAGGGGAATACTCCCAATTGAAGTGTATAATTAAATAACTTAGTGATTGGCTTATATAATGAATCTGCACAAAACTTAAGAATATGATTAGAAATTCCATCAGGACCACTAGTTTTGTTGGGATTAATGATTCGTAAATATTTCAGAACATCATTTTCAAGAGCTGTTACACTCTGAATTCTCTCCTCAGTGAGAAAAGTAAGTGGTGGCAGTGCAGGGAGTTCATTAATATTATCACTAATACACGTTTGAGCGGCAAAGTAACAATTAAAACTTTCTGCCTTCTCTAGGTCATCTGCAATAATATTGTTATTATCTTTTAAAGAGGGTATAACTCTATCGGAACTACAATCTAATACAGATTTGCTGAGGGACCAAAATTTCCTTGGGTTTAAATTCTTATCAGAAAGAGATCTGATTATATTGTTGTCATATCTATGTTTTGCCTCTCTTTTCAACCTATTAACCTCACGCCTCGCAACAATATGAAAAAGTTTGTCTTCTTCTCAGTGCGTTCTTTGATATTTTTTAAAACAACGATCCCGATTTCGAATCGCACGCCGAACTTCGTTACTCATCCAAGGCTTATCCTTCGATCTTATTGTCACTATTTTGTTCGGTATAAATTATGAACAAGTAGAGATAATTAAATCGTTTGTGTAACCAACAATATCGTCAATATCATTAAAAATTTCCGCTTTATAGTCTTCCAGTATAATGTTGATGTATATTAATCTTATATTCATATTTCCAATCAAGTACCTTTCTGTAGATAGTGTATACATAAGCGAGAACTTTCAACGTGATATTCAAATCCATGCGATATCTGTTTTCAAATTCAGTTAGAATGTAATTTCGTCACGAAAGGTAATGGTGATATGTCTCATTTGTTAGTTAATCAGCAAAGGAAACCATTGGGAACGCATTGCTAGAAAAATCCAGTTGCTGGTGTTCACAAGACTTAGTGTCATCACAATGTCATCGACTGAAAACATTTTCAACGAATCGTTTACAGTAAAGCAATTACGAGGATGGTCAACAGAAAGTTTAAATACCACTTGGAATTCAATTGATTACTGTGAGTGTGAGAATGGGTTGAATTTCACAAAAGCGACGAATCGTGAACATGACTTGTTGACACCCGCTATATTTGTTGGATTTCTAGCAGTATTAGGGTTTTTTGGAAATATTCTGGTACTGATTGTCTTCAGTATAAAGTATAAACCAACCGTTTATAGAACAATTATTTTAACGTTGGCTGTTTACGACGCATTGCTATGTGGGATATCACTTCCGTTCGAAGTCTATGATATATATAACGCATTTACATTCCAAGCTGACGAATGGGTTTGTACACTAATTAGAACTTTAAATCATGTCTTTGCTATTAATTCTGGATATACAGTTCTTTTGATGACGATTGATAGATTTCGCAGAGTGTGTAGACCGCTAAAGGTCCAAATGACATTAGGCGTTACACGGAGCTCTATATTTGTTATTTTTATAATTTCTATCTTATTAAGTATTCCCAATTTGTTCATAAGAGGAATACACAATGTTCAGATACATGGTAATATAACAGGTCGTGACTGCACAATTTCAGAGAAATACATAGATACCAAGATACCGACCATATATTTTGTTGTTTTATTGTTGCTAACTCTTACTAACATATTAATATTGGTTGTCTTATACTTATGGATAGGTCACGACATAATTGTTCATATTCGATATAAGAAATCGTTCAAACCGGACAGACATAACATATCTGAGCGCTGTCATTCAACAGAGGTCAGTGTAAATAAAGTATCTGAACGCTGTAATTCAACAGAGACCATTGTAAATAACATATCTGAACGCTCGTATTCAACAGAAGTCAGTATGAATACAATCTCCTTAAGTGTACCTCATACTAAAATAGATAATTCAGTTATTTTACCAGATACAAATTTGAAGGGGACACCTCTAAAATTGACAGAAACGTTAACACAAACAGAATCAGAACGGAAGTTCGTTGAGACGGAAATGACAATGCCAAGGACACGTGAAACATACAACATCAATAAAGTCGATGACCATCGATTAAAATTAGCAAGTACAAATACGGATGCCCATGGATTAAAAATAACAAAAATTGCCGTAACCATAAGTATATTCTACATATTAAGTTACATTCCCACTCTAATAGAAAATATTATGGAGGGTGTGTACGGAGTGGGGGTGTTATCCTCATATGTATCATTAGAATTACTGGATATCTTAAGGAGAACATTCGCCATTAATAACGTGATCAATCCGATTATTTATGTATTTATCGACGAAAAGTTCCGGAAAGATTGTAAAGCTGTTTTCTTAATTTTGTTTAAAAGATGTAAATGTTAGATATATAATATGTAAGATTCAGATCGACGTCCAATCCTCACATCTATGACCGATTTCTAAGTCAAAGACATCTGTATCTCAAATCTCTATGTTTGTTTTTCAAATTCTCAAATCGGTGTCTAATTCTCAATTCGAAGTCCTTTTTAAAATCCTCAAATCGGCGTCCAATCCATAAATCTATTGACGTTTCGACGTCACTGGTGTATGCCCTAACCCTAACCAATAAATCGACATAGATCTGGGAATTTGGAAAGGACGCCGATTTGAGAATATCCTTAGATTTGAGATAATTACGCCAGTGGTTGCCGATTTGAGTCCATACGCTGTTCTGAGTCTTTCGTATATAGAAAATTAAAGGTTAAGATTGCAATGAATGGAAACTTTGAATACAATCTAGTACTATGCGTACTATGGCAGAATTTTGTTAACAAGACAGGATCTCATGTAACATATTCAGTGCGATTCACTGAACAAATTTGCGGACATCTTTTGTTCCAGTGGGGGCCATTTATATTATAATTGCATGTGATGCAGTTTACGATTTGCGATGGAGTGGCAGATGGTATATTATATAAGCCATACCAACAAGGTTCGATAATATCAAGTGAGCTTATTAGGTTGGCATTACACTCTAGTTGATTCCTTAGCCTCACGGATTTTCGAATGTGTTCCTTTATGTTCTGTGTATATTTCTTACGCTCTCGTATGTTCAAGTGTGTTTCTTTATGTTTTACATGTATTCCTTAACCCCCGTATATTCAAGTGTGTTCCATGTTGCTCTACATGTATTCCGTAACCTCCCGTATATTCAAGTGTGTTCCATGTTGCTCTACATGTATTCCGTAACCTCCCGTATATTCAAGTGTGTTCCATGTTGCTCTACATGTATTCCGTAACCTCCCGTATATTCAAGTGTGCTCCTGTATCTTCTACATGTATTTCGTAAACTCTCGGATGTTCAAAGTGTGTTTCTTTTTGCTCTACATGTATTATGTGAGATATCGGATGTTCAAGTGTGTTCCTTTTTGTTCTACACATATACCTTAGCCTCTCAGATGTTTGAGTGTGTTCTACTAATATGATTTGTTTGATGTTTTTTTTTCGTTTACTTTTTCTAATCGTATATTTTACTTGTTTTGCTTTGTCAATCCAGATTATGATTTGCGTACTCTTTGCAATAAACAGCATAAAGCGGTCTTTATGATAACATCATTCGCACGGTTATATGTGCGAGTTGATATTTTACTCAAATTCGGAAAACACTTGCATGATTGCATCACTTCACTAGGAAAGGAGGTTTGTGCTCATAAAACTCACTTACCCCGCCAGTTTTTATTACCTGTAACAAGCTAAGAAAGTGAGAGGTCATGTATATGTGTGTTAGGGGTCATGTATATGTGTGTTAGAGGTCATATATATGTGTGTTAGAGGTCATGTATATATGTGTTAGAGGTCATGTATATGTGTGTTAGGGGTCATGTATATGTGTGTTAGAGGTCATGTATATGTGTGTTAGAGGTCATGCATGTGTGTTAGAGGTCATGTATATGTGTGTTAGGGGTCATGTATATGTGTGTTAGAGGTCATGTATATGTGTGTTAGAGGTCATGTATATATGTGTTTGAGGTCATGTATATGTGTGTTAGGGTATCTATTTTGCCTCTGTCTCTAGTATTTTCTTTTTGTATTTTGAAACTCTTTCGGAATATATGCATAACAAATTACCACTGAAATGACCATATGTTCCACTTGTCGTAAACTCTTCCCGGTCCTTTCCTCATTCATGATTTATCACCGGATTTGTAACTAAATATAAAATTGAAGTTATTGAAGGGATAAGAAGAAGATGTAAATGGAAGAAGAGACAATGCAATAGTCAAAAAGACAGCAATGAACTACAAAACACTGCAGATAAGCTGCCAATTGAACAACACGAACCCACTAGAAACCTAGGGTGAATGTAGGTGCACAGGAAGAGTATACAACCCCTGCTCTATTAGTGGCACCCGTAGTGCTACCCTTTTTACAAACTCAGTCATAAGTCATTAATGTGGGAAGGCCAGAATTGTGATTATGGCAAAGGGAACATATCCGTGTTAATTTCAGACACAGATAATCCGTAACTGTTAACCGAGTCAAAGTGACGACCGTAAAGCTTTCAAAGTAATGACTTCAACTTAATCAGTAGGAATCCTTAGTTCAGAGTAGCTTTCGTGTTAGTAGCAACCCCCTCTCAAAGAGACCATAATAGGAACACAATCTCTGGCATATCGTATCAACTAAGAAGTACATATTCCATATGCAGGGGAAGTTGTAATGGTGCTACATATAAATGGAAAGTTCACAATGGGAAAATGGAAATTATCTCTTTTGCCGTACGATTTCGTTGTTAACCGACCCTTACGGGGAAGGTATTGGTGTAGGTCAAGATATAAAACACACCTAGTTTTATCTGTGGTATTCGTTATGTCAAGCGCAATGGGATAGGTGCGATCAACATAATCACTAAGCTTAGAATTAATTAGTGACATCACATCATCTCTTCTCTTCTATACAGCAGACAGTGAAAATTACAGGATCGGGCTAGATTCTATTCGTTTTCTTGAGAAGCCCCTGAATGATCTCTATCTTATACGAATAACGGAACGGATTGGCGAGAAGAGGAGCTGGTACCCATAGATGTCTGTTGAAAATAATGTTCACTAAACATAACAAGCATTTTGTCAATCAAACTCTCGAGCATTTTGATTATGTAAGTTTTAGAGAATTATTTTCGAATCGGTGTGGATTTTTCAAAACATATTTTAACGATAATGCACGAAAAGAGGAGCATTGATAGTATGTACTCTAACAGTCATTCATATGTTGTTTTTGAATCCACGTGATTCACACCACCTTGGAGTAACTAGTGTCCTAAAAAAGCTGCAACCAGATTTTGACCGCCGGTGGATTAGGTGTTGATAATTTAGAAAACTGTTTCCTGGGTTATTTGACATACCCTGCAACATAATGTTGTTTGAAAGGCCTCTTGTGCAATTTTAGGTACCCAATAGAGTTACGGAAGTATGACCAGATAATTAATGAATTCTATATACCTTAAATGGATTTTAGGCCATGTATAGTTAAATATAATGTTTATCTTTGGGAGATTAGTAGGTACCGCCGGTTTTTAGTGGGGTTCCTGTTACTCGATCTTTAGTTTTATATGTATGTGTTGTAGATCGTTGTTTGTCCTTTGGTTATTAGTGGGGTTCTTGTTACTCGATCTTTAGTTTTATATGTATGTGTTGTAGATCGTTGTTTGTCCTTTTGTTTGTTTCGTTTTGGCCAGTGGTGTGTTGTTTATTCTACTCCGATATACGGATTCTGATTACCCCTTCAGTATCTTAGATATACGGATTCTGATTACCCCTTCAGTATCTTAGATATACGGATTCTGATTACCCCTTCAGTATCTTAGATATACGGATTCTGATTACCCCTTCAGTATCTTAGATATACGGATTCTGATTACCCCTTCGGTATCTTAGATATACGGATTCTGATTACCCCTTCGGTATCTTCAAACTCTTCTTACACGTTTAAGATAATTTATTCTAATGTAGTTGTTTAATATCCCTGGTTTGTGATTGGACACTGCTGTAATTTTCATGGTATCAATTCCACGGTTGAAAATCATGAGATATTTTAGACGATTGCCGCTTACGTCATCTTGTCAACAATGTAGCAATACACATGATTACATTTTAATGGAGATAACTGAATTGTATTTGAATATTTCACGGCATCAATTGTCGATTTAATGGTGTAATTTTCACAAATTCCACTTTTGAAATAGCATGAAATATTTTTTTAATGTTAGCTGATTACCGCTTCTGTCATCTTGTCAATAATGCGGAAACATATGTATATGATGTATGTATGTCTATCCTACACATGATTATATGTATTAGGTGTTGTGTACGTTTTTATTACTGTCAATAAAATTCTGACTAAATCTTTACCAAGGAACATCATAACAAATTTTGTTTGTTGGTTTTATGGTGTTTTAATGCCACTTTCAACAATATTTCAGTTATATCATGGTGGTCAGTTTATTGGAGGACCCGGAGGAAACCACTGACCTGTCGCAAGTCACTGACAAACTTTATCACATATTGTTGTACACCTTGACCTGATAGAGATTCCAATTCACAACATCAGTGGTGATAGGCACAGATTGCATAGGAAGTTGTAATTATAACTACCATAAGATCACGAACATGACCATGATGGCCCCAGATATTTTATGTGTTAAATCAATTTTTATTTTATGTAGGTGTTGTGTACGTTTTTATTACTGTCAATAAAATTCTGACTAAATCTTGACCAAGTAAAATCATAAATTTTGTTTGAGTTAACCAGGATTATACAGAGCTTTAAAATATAAAAAGAAATAATACAGTTAAACCTGTATTAAGAGGTCACTTAAATGTTGGGACAAAGAGAAAATGGTCCTTTAAGACAGGTGACCTTTTAAAAGAGGTTCAATTCATATGAAATTTTCTATGACAGGACAAGAAAAATGTCACCTTTTAATACAGGTGACTGCTTAATAGAGGTTTGACTGGATATTGTTTTCTTAATGTTATCCAAGAATAGAACTATACAGTTGCGATAACAGAATTTTGACGGGAGAATTCAAATTACGTGTGTATACACTTTAATATGGAAGGTTGTAGAAACAGCTTTTGTTATCATAGTAACCAATAATAAACATTGATGGAACCATGTGGCACTATTAAGGAGAGTATCCAATTTTAAATGAGATTAATAGGATTTTTAAGCATGGTTTAATGATATTAATGACAGGTTAACGAGAGAAGATACAGGTAGTTCTTCAGGTGTACAAAACAAATAATTACGTGGTGAAGTTGTATTGAATAATAAATAGAGAATCAAAATTATTTGGAATAATAAATTTAAGACAAATTAGCTTCCTGGGTTCAAAAACATTCCAAACAAAGACGATATAAAATTCTATCAATCAAGGCCAATGAAAACAAAGAAGTTGTAACATGATCTATCAATCAGGGCCAAGGAAAACATTTAATACCAGAGTTTCCACTAAAAATTCCCGAAAAAAATTAGGGTAGGGAAGTCAAGGCAGTTTAATTTCTATGGCCTAGGTCATAATATATGACAAGGATCTGACGACAGCGCTTGTCAAAAATGGTAATACATTTCTTTAGGGTTGGAACTAAAAATTGAGATTGGTAAGGGTTAGCACGTTTTATTTTCCCTAGTAGACAAAAACTTGAAGTTGATAGATGTTTGTCCGATACATATTACTCATTAGGTGGTACATCTTTAGTATCATTCAGCTTGGTAAATTCAAATTTAAAAAAAACGGCCTTTATACTATAAAAAGTCATTACTATGAGTATAGTTCTTGGTGTTTATCATTACTTTCAGCAAATTTTCAGCCATATTGTGACTACCAGATTTATGATGAGGGGAAATCCGCATAATATATAATCAACTAATCCACGAATACCACAGTCTAAATGGTAAGTAGCTAGAAAACTTACATAACACCAGAATAAACACATCGGAATACAAACTCACGTCAGTTGTCAGAAGACTACAGCCGTAACAACTCGACCACTCACGCCCTATATTCAAACATGTCATTATCATTGTTATTATTACTAAATTGTCTGACAGCCTAATTTTTTCTAAGTATCGTATTTTGGGGGAATTTCTTACTTTTTAAATGATCTGCTAAATGTTTTTGCATGTTCATTGAAGTGAATCCCTTCTATACATGTACTAAAAGGGGAGCTTCAATTCAAATCTCATGTTGTAATTAAAGATAGAGGTTTAGGTTTATGGTGTTTAACGCCACTTTCAACAATATTTCAGTTATGTCGAGGAGGTCAGTTTTATTGGTGGGGCAAACCAGAGTACCCCGAGAAAAGCACCGACCTGTCGCAAGGCACTGACAAACTTCATCACATGATATTGTATAGAGTACACTTCCTAATGAACGGGGTTCAAACTCAAAACTTTAGTGGGTAAGCACTGATTGCACAGTTAGTTGTAAATCCAACTACCATACGATCACAACCACGATGGCTCCTATCTTAAAGACAGATAATACAACATTACCTGGTTAACCTGTATAGTCTATATTTATCTTGAGGACTTAAATATGTGACATCCGCTGTCATACAAAATATAATGCATATAATTATTAAATGACTAATTAATTTCTAATTAATTGGTACCTAATTGGTGATTCAGAGTTTATCATGATTTTTATGATTCTAAATAACAAGATAGAAAATGGACGTATTAAAAGAACTATATATAGAATGTAGTCACAAGCAGCTCGAAACATTCAGGTTTGTCAACGTCCGTATCAGCCCAAGTTTGATGTGGACAAGTGAAAACACAGCTTAGACCTGCTTATCCAAAACACGAAGAGAAAGCTGATATAAAGTTATTTTCTTACAGTTCCAGTGATTCAGCTAGGCATCGGTCTAAGGACATTTGCCCACCTATTTCCTGAAGAACTTTATGAAAATTACTATAATTATAAAAGAATGTCCTGAAGAGATTTTGATAAAATTGGCAACTGTCCTGAAGATTAGACTAGCTGAAATACTGAGTTCGGACAAGTAACAATAACCTTGGACAATCATAATTTCCATATTGCTTGTTACATTAGAATGGAGATAACTGTTTTGTACTTGACATTTCACGGCATCAATTGTCGATTTAATGGTCGCAGATTTCCGTTTACTGGCTCCGCTAACGCGTCGCCAGTAAACACAATTTGCGACCATCAAATCTTCAATTGATGCCGTAAAATTTTCAAATACAATACAGTTATCTCCTAAATGTATAGACGGGTTTATCACCAGCTTATCTCAAAACCACGGTGGTTGTCATTAAGAGGTCACGTGCTGCGTCGGCTACAACAGTCGTGAAAGATAACACACGTGCATCAATAATCTATGGTAAACATTAGCTGTCTTTTATTTTCACATCGATTTTTTGGGGTATTATTTCTTGTATTTAAATTATGGCCAGTGAAGTAAAATATAAAAAGGTGGTGAAAATTCGTGTGCCGTCAACGGTTGTTCAAATAATCGCCGTAAATTAAATGAATGGAAACAAACTTTTTCTGAATTACATAAACAAAAACATGAAGATTGTTCTTGTATGATTCCATATAGACTACATACGATACCCTCTAAGGAGTCAATACGATTACAGTAGGAAAGCGCTTTACATAAAATAAAATATCTCCCTAACTAAGTAGGTATTTGTTTGCTCGGAACATTTTTTGGACGGAAAGCCGACAGAAAGAAACCAAATTCCACAACTTAAGCTGGGGTATGAAAAAAAGACAACCCCTGGCCGGCGAAAACTTATGAGACATGAACACGAAAGTAAAAAAACCAAACTAATACAGGAAGAAAGTGGTGCGGGGATATATTACGGTGATCCTGTTTCTACATCTTCAGGACATAAAACGGAACACCTTCCAGAAGCTATCTGTAAATTTAATGGTCTTGAACCGTCAAGTGTTAGCGCCGGGACACAATACAAATATTCAGACTTTTTGGGAAAAGATGATCACACATAACGCGAAACCATGGACTAACAACCAGACTACGTTTACACAGACAAAAATACTTTGCATGGACGAAAGGGGTGTTCAAGTTATGACTGAAACCGGTACGATGTCGGCAAAAGGCAGTATAGTTACAGATTGCCACCCTGTTGTATACCGGGGTAACGAAAGTGGTATTTTTTACTTTGGTTGAACTCAATGTCTCCGATCAGTTGCTTCTTGTGTTAATGAAACTAACATTAAATTTACTGTTCAATTATTTAGCACGTAGATTTGGAATTTCAAAAGGTTTAGCCAGTAATTCATGGATGCCAGTTCTTGCTGTAAAGCTTCAAGGCTTGGTAGTTTGGTTGCCGCGTGAAACTAGTCGAGCATACGAGTAGTCACCATTGCTGATGAGATGACGAGTAACACTTCAGAGTAAATCCCTAAAATAAAAAAAGGGGGGATAGTGTGTGTTATAATTCTGATTTCACCCACATGTATTTTCTTAAATATGTGTATTGCATTACTTTTTTATTAATTGTCAGTAATTTTAGAACAAAGTTGCAGTTTGTAAGATTTGTTTTAAAAAGATATTTCATGATTACATGTGTATAAATAGATTTTGTAGGGAATATCCTGTCGTCGATTGTTGTTCTTGTTTGTGTATAAATATGTAGACCTGTGTGTTTAATGATTTTACTAAATAAACTTAATTTTACAGATATTCTGTATGAAGTGTATATCTTATTAAATCACCACTTGGAATAATGGAATAATTTATCATAAATGTATAAACAATATTGATTTTACTTAGGGGAAAAAAAGGGGGCTATGTGACGCGATTATTTATGTCAACGAACGCACAATTTCAATATAAACAAACTCTTTTATATAGTGTGGATCATACATTGTATCTTTTATTAAGATTACGAAACAAACAAACATTTTCCTTAAAAAATCGTAAACTTCTGCGAGTATGTACAGTATGTAATGCTTGTTGTTTCTGCGTGTTTTTCAACATTCACGACCTTAATGGCGGACGGAACAATTATGTCACATAGTGGCGGCGTGCAGTACTAAGGGGGATAATTTGAAAACCCCGTCTATAGTTGGCAGTTATATGTTGTTCCTATAATGAAATGGGATAGAGCAAGTGTTTTTGAAATGCATTCTTATTGGTGATGCATAAAGTTATTGTAAACGAGGAAAAACAAATTACACCCCATACAATTAAGAGTTAAATGCATTCTCTTGAAGTTTCATTGGGGTATGAAAGCGTTGACCGAAGTACATTTTCAATGAAGCGCGGTAGCCCGCGCTTCATGTTAAAAATGTAGTTCGATCAACGCTTTCATACCAAATGAAACTTCAAAAGAATTCATTCAATTCTTATAATTATATTTAAATCACACCAAAATTTAATATAGTTGAATTTTTCGTTGTGAATTTTATTTGTGTTAGATTATTTGTTGTTGGAAATTACTACACCATTGATTGTTTACATCTGAAGTCGTCATGGAGGCACGTGCAAGTTCGGGTTTGAATGTCATTGGGATTTGAAACATCTCTTTTGTAATCATGTGACCACTTCATAACCAATCATATTGTAACATTTCATTGAAAAACGGAAGTAATGTAATTATTTCCTTGCATACTGTAGAACAGGTCTAAGTTGGCTGTATGAAATATAGACTTTATAATTATGCATTGTGTTGTTTTAATTTCATTTTATCATTTTTATTTCATGTTTTTATTGTTGATATTAATTATATATTTAGACGCAATGATGTGAATCAAATATCATCAAAGATGGCATTAATACTACAAGATAACATAAATACTATAAAACCATGAATAAATCAACCAAACCAACACTGGTAAATTTAACCATTTATATGTATGTTAAAATATTACATGAAGAGTTTGGAGATACCAAAGGGGTAATCAGAATCCGTAAATCGAAGGACAGACAATGTTATTTTTGATTTAGACAGGAAATATCAGAAGATATATATAGATTGGCGGCAGTTATGATGTTCGAGAATGACATTAGCGATAGTATCACAACGAGTACCGAAAGGACGAGCTGTGATAATGCACGTGGAGACCTTCCGAACTGATGTAGTTGTCGGTAATGTCTTAATGTTCTTGACGTCTACTGACCGATACTTTTCAGTATCAGAATCAGTAGTTCGCTGATACGGATAATATCACCCGTTGAGCTCAAATAGAAAATGTGCAAACTACCGATAAAATAAACAACCAGGCTATACGACAGTGTCTCTCAAACAGTCAAATAAGTTTTATTTTACGGTTTGTAGCTTTTTTTAACGAATGTACATAATTTTGGTTTTACAATAATATCCGGAATACTTCCGAGATTGAACATCAGAGCGTGGAGATTCCGATGTGCACGAACTGTTCGTGGATGTGATTTTCCAACACTTTGATCAACAAATCTGGCAAATTCGAATAACTTAAATCGCCCACTTTTTGTAGTGTGGTTCGTGTTGCTCAAGACTTTTCATTGTGTTTTGTCCTTTTTCATTTGTCATTGTATTGTCTGTCCTTCGATTTACGGTTTTCGATAACCGTATTGCTATCTTCACATTTTTCGTTTAAATATTGGTGCCGTTTTCCAGTCTATCAGTATAATTGTTATCTAGAACTATTATTATACAAACATTTCCAATCAGTTATTTTTAAGTGGTGATACATAAATGTGTTGAAAGTTTTAACGTGATATTGAAATCAATAAAATAGCTGTTTTAAATTCAGTGGGAATGCAAAATCATTGTATAAATAAAATATAGGTTTTGTACATTTGTCAACAACGGAAACCTTTCGGAACGTATTGCTAGAAACAGTAAGTTGCTGATGTTCACAAGTATGATAACAATGTCATCGACTGAAAACCTCTCTACAATATCATCGTCCAAATCGCTTACATTACAAAACGTGAGAGGATGGTCAACGAATGGCTTTAATACCACTGGGAATTAAATTGATTATGGAGACTATGAGAATGTGTTGAATTTGACACAAGCAATGAACAGTGGAACTGACTTGATGACACCGTCTATATTTGTTAGATTTCTAACCATATTAGGGTTTTTGGGAAATATTCTTGTACTGTTTGTATATAGTGTAAAATATAAACCAAGCGTTTATAGAACAATTATTTTAACGTTGGCTGTTTATGACGCATTGCTATGCGGGATAACTCTTCCGTTCGAAGTCTACGACATGCATAACAAATTTACCTTTCAAGATGACGAATGGGTTTGTACATTTTTTAGGACATTAATTTATTTTTGTGTTTTTAATTCTGGAAATATAGTCCTTTTGATGACAATTGGTAGATTTCGAAGAGTTTGTAGACCATTAAAGCCTCAAATGACAATAGAAGTAACATGGGGTTGTATATTTTTAATTTTCATATTTTCAATTATTTTAAGTATCCCTAATATGCTAATACGGGGAATACACAATGTTCAGATATATAGAAATATAACAGGTCGTGACTGTACCATTTCAGATAAATATATAGATACTAAGATTCCAACCATATATTTTGCTGGTTTATTATTGCTATGCCTTACCAACATATCAATATTAATTATCTTATATATATGGATAGGGCACGACATAATCGTTCATGTTCGATATAAGAAATCGTTCAAACCAGATAGAAATAACATATCTGAACGCCGTAATTCTACAGATGTGTGTGTAAATACAATCTCCCTTAGTGTATATCATACTAATATAGATAATTCAGTATAATTGGTAAGGGAAAGTGTGAATGAAAAACCACTAAAATTGAAAGGAACTTTAGCAAGAACAGAATCAGAACAGAATTTCATGGCAAATGCAATGTCAATATCAAGGACACGTGGAACATACAACCTCATTAAAGTCGATGCCCATGGATTAAAAATAACAAAAATAGCAACAACCATTAGTATATTCTACATATTAAGTTACATTCCAACTCTTATTGAAAATATAATGGAGGGTGTGTACGGGGAGGACGTGTTATACTCACACACATCATCTTTATTACTGGATATCATAAAGAGATCCTTCGCCATTAATCACGTGGTCAATCCGATTATTTATGGATTTATTGACGAAAAGTTTCGAGAATGTTGTAAGGATATTTTCTTAATTTGCTGTAAAAGATGTAAACGATAGAAATATGCATATATATAAACTTTCAGGAAAAATGTGGAAAAGTACACAAACCAAGAATAATATCTAACGGCTTCCACTTTCAACTGGTTTTTCCTCCGCAGTGGAGAAAATATGTCGTATTATTATACCCGGAATTCACTTTGGGTTATTTTTCACATAGCCAATATGAAAAACATAAGCGTATTGTTCAGTGTGTGTCGTGTCGACGTGTTATGGATGAATATGACATAAATAAAGCACCTATTCTAATTCAAACGAAGATGAAATTCAGAGTGCCTGATCTATGGGCGATATGTCTTAATAGTGTAAACAGAGAAAGATATAATGCTCTGAGATTTTCAATATGTTCAGTTCTATGAATTGAATCGATTTGCTGATAACCTATGCAGTTTCTGTTTCATTTAGGGTCATTCATAAATGTTTATTACACAAAAAGGGAAATGTACCAGTTAATAGTTACACGTGCGGATATGTGCCAAATCCAAACAGCTGCATATTCCCTAACAGTTATTAGCGCTGCGTGCAATATACAATGGGGATAATTAGTTATTTTTCGACACTGACAAAACAGCAACAATAACGAACAAGTTTTTTTTTTCTTTCTTTAAAACAATAGTAATGTATTATACTTTCAGTTCGGCAGAGTTACTTGGCATTGCAATCTAGCTATGTACAATCAACTGATCACAACTCTGTTAATATAAGACAAAACGTTTTTATTATCTTCCAACTCAGATACGATTTTGTGCATACATCTGATACTTATTGTATTCCGAGAGATTTATTCAAGGTTTGTTTTTCATTTACCACAGGATAGAATTGATTAGTTGTTGTTGTTAAGATTCAGCTAAGGAGTGTGTCAGAAATAGTCACAATCAGTGCCTATTATCACTGATGTTGTGAGATCGAATCTCTATCAGGGCGAGGTGTGCAACATCATGTGATAAAGTTTGTCAGTGACTTGCGACAGGTCGGTGGTTTTCTCCGGGTCCTCCAGTTTTTTCCATCAATACAACTGACTGCCACGATATAACTGAAATATTGTTGATAGTGGCGTTAAAACACCATCAAACAAACATATATTTGCGATGAAAACCTAATTGTTTGAAAATGTCATGGTCTTGAATTTTCTTAATGTTAACATGGACACTGATCGTCTTTTAAATATTGTTCTTTTTGTGGATTTCTGATGGATATCTGTCACTTTAAAAACTTAATTTTAGATTATTTATCAAGCGGTTTGGCTTTACTGGTAATTAAATTCAATACGAGTGCATTACAAATATAAAGTATATTGATCTGATGTAGCTGGAGAAAAAATAGTTGATAAGCATTTGCATGAAAACCAATAAACTTCTTTATGTAATATAAAACAATATGGAGTTATTGTGTTTCAACAATATTTCAGATATATCATGGCGGTCATTTTTATTGGTGGAGGAAACCGGAGAAAACCACCGATCTCTCGTAAGTCACTGACAAACTTTATCACGTAATGTTGTATCGAGTACACCTCGCCATGAACGAGGTTCGAACTCATGTCGGTAGTTATATGCACTAATTACACGGGTGGTTGTAAATCCAACTACCATACGATCACCATCACAACGGTCCATATATACACTCCGACAAAAGTTAAGCACCACCCTATATTTTGATCGATATATTTTTTACATCAATACTGTTAAAACAATAAAATAGATATCACCATTTTTCTTACACTTCTTAAAAGACTACACCAAGGGCTCTACAATTACCAATCTACGAAGTATTTATCATCCTGAAAGACATGACTATGACGTGGCAAAAATGGGGTTCAAAACGGGCGCTGGAAAAACGTAAAACCAGTTTGTCTTTGATGGAAGTTTTTAACATTGCATTAAAATGCAGAGTCTTCAGATTTTAAGAACTTTTAAATGCATCTATTGTGCGTATGTGTAAGGCATAAAAATCAATAACGAGTATATCCACCGCGTTTATTGTGAAGTTCTGTAACACGCCTCGTCATGCTGCGCACAAGACGCCTAAGCCGTTCCTGTGGGAACTATTGCCACTCCTGTAAGATAGCAGTTCTTAATTCGTCAATATTTTGACATTTTGGATTGCGTTGGTTAATTTTTCGACCAATAAAGTCCCATACATGCTCTATAGGGTTCATGTCTGGCGACATCGCAGGCCATGGAATTGTCTGAACATCCTCTTGTTGTAACAAATGTTGTACAATGCGGGCTCTTTGTGGCCTAGCGTTGTCGTCCATGAACATTAGCCTGTCAGCCAACGCATGATTGTCGAAATGGGGGACTACGTGTGGAGCGAGCACATTGTCACGGTATTTTTGGCCTGTCAGATTACCACCAAGAACGTACAGGTCCAACTTACAGTCAAAGGAAAAATAACCCCAGACAGTTACACCCCCATCCCCAAAGGCAGTTGTGCCCAAAATGTGGTTGTCCTGAAATGAAGTGTTTCGTTGGCGCCATACCCTTGCACGACCGTCGGTAGGGCGTAACAAAAAACTACTTTCATCAGACCAGTGGACCCGTCTCCATGTGCGAATAGTCCACCCCAAATGTGACCAGTCAAATCGAGCATGACGATGACGTAATGTCAACTGTGGACGTTTTATGGGTCGTCGCGCTCGCATTCCCTGATGGTGGAGGCGTCTGATTACAGTGCGTGTGCTAATGTGGCCACCAAACCCTCAATTACCACGAAGTGCACCAGCTGTACTGAACGGTCGTTGCTACGCCCGTCTGGATATGAGCCGGTCCTCTCTCGGTGTCGTTTTGCGAGACACTGACAACATAGGGTACACAAGACGAAGAAAAACATAACAAAAATAGACAATACAGAGACACTGTCATCATAGGGTACACAAGATGAAGACAAATATAACAAAAATAGACAATACAGAGACACTGACAACATAGGGTACACAAGACGAAGAAAAACATAACAAAAATAGAGAATACAGAGACACTGACAACGTAGGGTACACAAGAGGAAGAAAAACATAGCAAAAATAGACAATAAAGAGACACTGACAACATAGGGTACGCAATATGAAGAAAAACATAACAAAAATAGACAATACAGAGAAACTGACAACATAGGGTACACAAGACGAAGAAAAACATAACAAAAATAGACAATACAGAGACACTGACAACATAGGGTACACAAGACGAAGAAAAACATAACAAAAATAGACAATACAGAGACACTGACATCATAGGGTACACAAGATGAAGAAAAACATAGCAAAATTAGACAATACAGAGAAACTGACAACATAGGGTACACAAGAAGAAGAAAAACATAACAAAAACACAACACAATATGTGTTGGACATCACTATGCACGAGCAAACACAAGTAACGAAAATAAGACATGAGCCTTCCTTATGTCATTCGGCCTCCCTTATGTG
>MJUT01048230.1:753801-765993 GCA_002080005.1 Gigantidas platifrons | reverse complement strand
TTTTAGTGCCTTACAGAAAGATTCAATATGTGGCAATTTTAACCCCCCTTCTTCATAGTTGTTTATAATAACATTTCTTTTAATTTTGTCAGGTTTCCCATCCCATAAGAATTTATAGAAAATGGCTTGTATTTCTTTCGTAACTTGAACAGGAGGGTTTGGTAATACTGTGAGAATCTGCACCAAAATCGGGAGGGCTAATGTTTTTATAACTGTTATTCGGCCAACATAGGTTAAATCCCTGTATGCCCATGAGCTTAAGATATTCTTTACCTTTTTTATTTTTTCATCAAAATTTTCCAAAGTTTTGTCTGAATGAGTCTTGCTTAGGAGTTTTATGGATACATATGGGAGTATTTGAGAGTATTATTTAATCTGAGTAGCCTCTGATCCTACATCTCCCTTTTTTTAATAGAAAAAGGGAGGTTGTAGGGTCAGATGATACTTGGAATAATTATTATTAGTATGTTGTTGTATGCCCATGGGATATTTTAATCTGTGGCAGTTTGGGATACCAGATACCATCAATATTATCTTTATGGCTATTTGAAAAAAAAAGAAATTAGAAGATCATAGAAAATATAATCTTAGTGACACTATAGTGCATGCGAGTTTCATGTGTAATGTTCACAGGCACTTGTTTCTATCAATGGGGGGTCGATTATNNNGCCCCCCCCCCCCCCCCATTGATAGAAACAAGTGCCTGTGGTAATGTTGCTCCCCCCTTTTTGTTTTTGTTTTTCGTATCTTCTACTGACTATAGCTATATCATTTAAATTGCTCCTATATTTGATTTCCCTTCAATGGGACCAATTATAAATGGGTAATCACCTAATAAATGAAACAGTAACTCAATGATAAACTGGATAAATCAAGTGATATTGAAGATGCTATTTTATGTTGACAAACTTTTCACGGGATTGAAGAGTTCTACAAAGGGCAACAACTCTTATATGAAAAAGGCTGCATTATTTTAAAAAATAACATCACTATGAATACAAATAGTTTCCCTCAATTTTATGGTTTTGATTTCTAGTAAATACATAGATTTACATTAAATACACTATCAGAATAGTGTATATGACTACTTTCATATGTTAAAGTCTAATTTTAATTTTCAAATCCCTTTTCAGAACCTCAAAACTTCGATGATTTTCTGGAAATGCAAATATACAGTCGTAGAAATGTCTAATGAATATTCATATCGAGCTTTCGGAAAAGTATCTTTTACCATTTTCATATAAAACCCCGTAGAACGATGCCACCCGAGACCGTTTATTTTCGCGCTAAAGTGGAAACAAAAAAATGTTAAATTCTGGAGTTATCGCCCATTGATGTATCGTCGCTACTTATTTAGATTTCTGAACATTAAAAAGGTAAAAATATCAAATGAAAACACTTTTGCAGATAGAAATGTATTATGTGAGAGAATACACTCCAACTTGTAGATTCTTAAAAATAATCAACTCGACCCTCACGGGTCTCGTTGATTATTTTTAAGAATCTACAGTTGGAGTGTATTCTCCACTACTTGTTTACGTAAGCTTAAAGAGTAAAATAAATAAGGGTCGTTTACGTAAGCTTAAAGAGTTAAAAAAAAATGTCAATGTGTAGTCCATATTTATTATAGTTGGTATCATTACTCAACATGTTAAACTAAAAATAGTGAATAATGATAGAAAACATCTGAATTTTGTTTTTTATTATTAAATCGTTCCCACACATTGCTTCCGCTCAAAATATATGTTGTAAATCACTTATTTTTCTTGACAACATTCAGCATTGCTTGTAGAGGTTGATGACGTGTATCAGCGAAGCTTGGTCCTTGCAGCATCCGTTGGTGGGCGAGTATTTGATTTTTAAAATGATTTATTTTTGCAATGGAATGTCTGTGTCACAAATGACCACGGATATGTTCCACTTGTCGTAAACGCTTCCCGGTTCTTTCCTCATTCATGAATTTTCATCGGATTTTTACTAGATTAACGACGGGTGCCACTAGTGGAACAGTAACAGCTTACCCTTCCGGAGTACATGTGTTCACCCCATGTTTTTAGTGTGGTTTGTGTTACTCGATCTTTAGTTTTTTGTGTGTGTTTTTAGGTCGTTGTTTGTCTTTTTGTCCTCTCTCTTTTGGCCATTGTGTTGTCTGTTCTTCTTCGATATACAGATTCTGATTACCTCTTTGGTATCGTCAAACTCTTCTTAGATACAATTAAAACGTACATATATAATTTAATGCATATGGAACGTTTGTGCAATCGCCACCATCAGGTACGAGAAAAGGCAAAAAATTTAAAAACCAATTACTGTATAAGTGGTTATTTTCGCGGGGGGTTAATTTTGCGATTTTTTTTATTCAAACTGTTCGCGTAGGGGTTAATTTTGCGAAAGCTGTAAAGCAGGATAAACAATTCTGCGATTTTCGCGTTTGTGGAAGTAAAGAAAAAGAGTTATCTGTCGTTGTTTTGTCCCAGTTTATTGCTCCGTAATCTGTGGAGCACATTTCTGTACGTTAAACACGGTAACATTATACACCTATTTACTGGCTATGAGGACAATAGCAAATTTATTGTCCCCCGGGACACCAACTATTTCCCGACGGGAAGCGGAGGGAAATAGTTGGTGTTGAGGGTGACAATAAACTTGCTATTGTCCGAATAGCCAGTCAATAAGTGTTTTATTATACCAAAGACAATCTAGGAAATCTGAGAAAATATGGCTATTAAAAAGACACAAATAGAAGTTCTTAATAGTAATATTAAGAAAAAATATCAACAATAAACATGTTTTTTTTAAATTGCAAGTAAAAGTTCAGCGGCAGTGAATAGTCTTGAAAACTATTGACCGATCAATAGTTTCAGTGTTAAAAATGTGAAACAATAGCATTTTTATTTCTTTAAAAAAGCTTTAAGAAAGTATATACTGAGGTAAAATAATAAATTTTATTGATTCCCCCAGGCTTTGTGGATGTAAAAGTTTATCAACATTCCTGTTCAATTAACTGGGATCAAACAGGTATGATTAGAAAATATTTTCAAATAAATTATTTTGAACACAAAACTGACATTTTGTTTTGATCCAAGCCAATCGACCATAAATTAATTTAAAAAAATAATAATCGATCATGATTAAACTATTAAACCTTTTGACACCTGATAATTCTAATGAGCGTTACCTTAGGGATAAATTGACAGTTTTAATAACTGTCTTAATTAATTTTCAGGTTTGAGCATTCAAACAAAAAGGATAATGATGACATATGTGAACGTACAGCAGACATCGATCTACGAACCTCCGTTATAAAACCTCTTCATGCTAAATGGATAATAAAGTGTCACGAAACCCTTGAAAGAGACCATGAATTTATCACACGGGCATTTAAGGCTGTGGGCATCCCGTGCTGAACCTCACGGACAAATAAATAACGCGCATGTCAGTTTATTTTATATCCTGTTGACAATATTTACTTTCTTACTTTTCTGTCTTTTGTACATTGAGTTAAATTTACTTCACATATTTGATATTTATATTAAATCAACGGTTATTTTCCATGCACTTGCTTAGTATATACCATCAGATATGTCAGGGAAGGTATTAGTATTACTCACGAGTGTCTCGATTAACAATCGTGTTGTCACGATCAATCTTAAATCCGAAAACCTTTCGCGTGGTGGTTATTTTCGCGTATCTGTTTTCAACGCGAAAGTAGCGAAAATTACCCCCACGCGAAAATAACCACTTATATAGTAATTTTGCTGTCTCTGGGATCAAGAAAAAGGCCTAAACAGGAGTCAACATTGGCTAAGGTCACCTATACCCGAGTGAGGACAACGTTAGTGTTATAATACTGTTAAAATACAATAATACAACATGGAAATAAAAAGGCCAATCATCTCGTCGCACTGGATGGATTAGTTTTTCAGTATTTTTCAAGTTAAAGTCTGAAAATAAATGTTTATTGTAGTAAGGAATAAATTGATTAGCTTAATCATCAGATTAAACGGTACCGCCATTCACGCAAAATCCCTATTAAGCATAATCTGAAACGAAATAATATACAATTACTGTCTTTTGATGTGGTAAATGTGTGGATTTATTGACTTTTGAAAAAAATTATATTCACTGAGCCCGAAAGGGCGAAGTGAATATCATTTTTTTTCAAAAGTCAATTAATCCACACATTTACAGAATCAAAAGACAGTAATTGTTTTATTCTATATTTTGAGGAAATAGTGTTTTCCTGAAATAAAAAAAAGTTACATGTCGACTGTCCTGACGTAGTGCTACATTATTGTTTACATCACGACCATGTTATTATCTGAATCTTTATCATTTAATATATGTTTTAATGTTCCGTCGGATAAAGTGGCAAATCTTACTTTTTTTCATTGGTTGATTAAAATAAAACATTCCTAAAAAATAAATCCATGTTCCAAAAATAGTAACACGTGAGATTTACCGCGGTGAATATTGCATCTGAGGAGGTGAATACGTCTTTTTATTTTAAAAAATGATTTAGGTAGAAATCTATACTAAAGAATTTATTAATATAGAATAATTATTTTTATTACACTGTATAGCTATTTTGTTATTTACTAAAGACATTACATCATCCATAACAAACCCATAATCTACCCAAGTATCCGGTAGAGATGCAATATTTGTTTTTTCCCACAATTTTAAACAATAACGTAAAACATAAGGGATTGGTCCCGACAAATTTAATTATATATAATGTTGTTTACGTAAGCTAAAAGAGTCAAATAAATAATGTCGTTTACGTAAGCTTTAATAATAAAATAAATAGAATGTCAAAGTGTAGTCAATTTTAGTAATAATATCATTACTGCACATTTTAATATGAAAATAGTGAATAATGATAGAATACATCTGAAAAATTAACAAATATACACCCCACACGTTGCTTTCGGTCAGAATAGATGTAGTTAATCGCTTATTTCTCTTGCAAACATTCTGTATTATTTTGCTTGCAAAGGTTGTTAACATGTGTATGAGCGAAACTTAGTTCTTATATCATCCATTGGTAGGCAAGTATTCGATTTTTAAAATGATTCATTTTGGATAGTTTTGTTTTGTGTTGCAAAAACGTTATATGGTCGCTTAATATGTAGTTATATTAAAAACATAGTTTCTCTTTGATAATATTTTTAGTTTTAGGTATAAATGATATTAAAATCTTGTGATAGAAGAAACATATGAACATGTAATAAACATGACTGTAATTCAATGATAGAAGAAACTTATGACGGTGTAGCAAACATGACTGTAATTCAATGATAGAAGAAACATATGACAATGTAACAAACATGACTGAAATTCATTGATAGAAGAAACATATGACAATGTAATAAACATGACTGTAATTCAATGATAGAAGAAACGGGAGCAGGACAATAGCTCCCGGACAATTGCCCCCCCCCCCCCCCTAGCACAATAGCCCCCTAGGACAATTGCCCGCCACAAATTGTTTTCAGTTTTATTTTGGTGGCTTTAAGTTGTTTTACGCTCTTTGGTTCGACTGGTTGTCTATTTTTCCTGTTTCCGTTTTTAATTCTATGTGATAAGTTTCTTATTTGTATTGTATTCAGATACACCATACTCCATAGAATCTGTTGATTGGGTGTAGTTGTGGTGATTTTCTGTTTTTTCATTGTATTAGATATAGATTCTCTAGGTAGAGCGGTAATTACTGTACACTAAATTTGATTTTGATTAATAAAAAAGAGAAGAATTCTTTATTTATAATTATTATGTTTATCCTCTCAAATTTTATATCGTCTCTGCTAACATTCCCAAGATACAACACCATTGGCAAGGTTCTTCTGCTTAATATAGAGGAAACCTTGGTAGCTTAGTTTCTGATTACCCCTTTCTGACTTTATGAACTCCATTGCACTACTATACTTTCACTTCAAAATACACTCCTATTTAAGCCAGTTCTAAACTTTTACTTAGTTTGGAATATTTTTTTCTCAAAATTCTTTTTAATTATTAACCTTTGTACTTAGTTTTGATCATTGTTTAATCAAATTCCTTTTTATAATTTTTCTTCGAAGACCAATTTTGTAAGGTAATTAAACTTAATTGGAAAATCATTCAACTCTATCTAAAAATAATAAGAGAAAGTTATTTTTATCATGCCTTGTCCAAGCTGTATAATCCTTTTGATGATTAAAATACAAAGAAAAAAATCCAACTTAAAAGTTATTTGAATAATTTAATCTGAGTTTATGCATATTTATTTCTCATTTTAAAATGAGAGGGGTAATTGTCCGGAGGGCTATTGTCCGGGGCTATTGTCCAGGGGGCAATTGTCCGGGGGCTATTGTCCTAGAAGAAACATATGACAATGTAACAAACATGACTGAAATTCAATGATAGAAGAAACATATGACAGTGTAACAAACATGACTGAAATTCAATGATAGAAGAAACATATGACAATGTAACAAACATGACTGAAATTCAATGATAGAAGAAGCATATGACAATGTAACAAACATGACTGAAATTCAATGATAGAAGAAGCATATGACAATGTAGCAAACAAATTCAATACACGCGTTGCGCTACACATGCGGACCATGGGATGTCAGTTTGAGAGCAGTTTTTAGCTCGTTTCAACGATCGTACTAGTCGCCAACGTAAACCCGAGATTGATTAATTACATTGTTAATTTGTTTTTGTTTTTCTTTCACGAGCATTAAACGACCTTGAAGGTACAACTTACTATTACATACTTCGTATCATGTGTCTTAATGGGAAGAAATGTAGTTAATCGCGCGCCATATATGCGATGAAATAGATCACCTGCGTTGTTGTCTAACACAATTTTTTTTTAAATATCAAAATAAAAATATCTCAATTAAGAAATATATTATTTAAAAAAAAAAAAAAAAAAAAAGAATTTGACAGTTAGAATCTGAGTTTATGCATATTTATTAAATTATAAAAAAATTATAAAAAGGAATTTGATTAAACAATGATCTCATCAGGATTTTTTAAATATAGGGTTGATTCTAACCAGGAATCTATTGACCCAAGGATTCTTAGCTGTTCTATTTAAGTTATTACTTCGAAAGGTTACATTACCTGTCATAAATTATCATAGATATGTTGCTTTTGTCGTATATACAATCTGGTTCTTGCTTATGACCTGTCACCGAATTCGTACCAAGGGTACAATAAAGCGACGGATACCACTAGTGGGGCACTTACCCCTACGGAACACCAGAGTTTACCGCCTGTTTTAGTAGTGTTTGTGTTACTCAACCGATAGTCTTTTGCATAGTATTTTGTAAATTATTGCTTGTCTTGTTGTCATTTTTCCATTAGGCTATATATTGTGATTCTTACTTCTATTAGAACTTCTGATTACCACTTTAAAATCTTCAAACTTTTCTTTTCGCTATCTGACGTCAAAATCATGTTTTCAGAAATATGGGTTTATTACCTTATTGTGTTCATTTTAGAGGCAAACAGTTTATTCTGGAGGAACCAAAATATGACACCCTTTCTACAGTTGATTGGACAATATGTAGTAATATAGGCTTTGACAATATTCGAACATTTTAGTTAACACATCGTGCTGTAATTTTGCTACTCGTTTGTTAGGCAGGACCACAGTTGATGACAGAACAAAAATAGGACCAGCAGCATGTTTCTATTTGCGATCATCTAAGTTTATTCTGCACAAATCATGTAACATGTAAACCAAGTTGACATAATCGCCAAAATTCTCCAACAACCAGACATATTGCTTAATAATTTGACCCAATAAACCCTACCAGAGATAATAAAAGAACCGCCTAACACACGAATGTGTGACGAATCACCCCAGAGTAGCAATAAATAATATGTCTGAGATTCTGCCAGGACGTTTACCAAAGTTGGAATTCCAAAATTGTCAAATTCAACTGTTCCATGTTACAGTTATTATTTTTCTGGGTCAAGATGATATGTAACGTTGCTGTGTATCTTTTCAAAAACAAAAAGAATAGATCTTAGAGCTTTTAATGATATCAAGTTGGAATTCTATTCTGCAATAAAACTCTCATACCAATAACTACACCATGAAGAACACCCTGATCACTATATGTTTGACTTCATACGACAGTTGGGCAATAATACATGTATGCAAGCAGTTTTATTAGAACGGAAACAAACAAGCAGTAACAGCTTCACAATAAAAAAGCATATCAATATTTGATAAAAATATGTACATGTACTAATATTATCCAATTTATGTATATTTTTTTCATAACATATACGCTAGAGTTGTCTCTCTTTCAGCAAAAGTGAATGTGATTGCAATTTAAACTGACATTAATCAAAGTGAACAGCCATGAATATGTGCATTAGAGGTATCGTTGTCGCATTTTTCGTTTTTTCTATGGGATTTTGGAACTCCTCCTACAGTGTGGTATTTTTGCTTTTTACTTTATTGTACATTGGACAAATTCTATTAATGATACGTCTTTTTAAGGTATATGGATTATGATGTATACCGCCACTTTCAACAATATTTCAGTTATATTGTAAGCCATAATATTGTCCTCTGAAAATGTGTCCGATTGTATCTTTTTCAAATGAAAAATCCCCAGCAGATCAAAAGAAGTCACCTCTGCGCTTTATTCCGTCCTCGTACTTTATCATAGAAAACTATTGTAACAGAGGACAATATTTCACGGAGAACACTATTTAATCCTACAATATCGTGGTGGTAAGTTTTATGGTGGATGAAACTGGAAATAACCACCGACATGTGGCAAGTCACTGACAAACTTTATCACATAATGTTGCATCGAGTACACTTCGACATGAACGGGGTTCGAACTCATAACTTTCACAAGTAAATATTTCTTAGACCAAAGAAAGCTCCGTTTTAATAATAAAATAAACATGGTACTTCAATAAGGAATTGAAAAGAAAATAGAACCCAAAGTGCATCATCAATTCTAGAAGAAAATCACCTTTATTGATGTTATATTTTTATACCTTAGAATATAATTTGCTAGCACAATAATATGATAGACGATCAAAAAGACGTGGGGTCGTCGTAGCGGTGATCGTATGATAGTTGGATTTACAACTACATATGCAATCAGTGCATACCATTACTGACGTTATTTGTTCGAATCCCGCTCAGGGCGAGGTGTACAACACTATGTGATAAAGTTTGTCAGTGACTCGCGACAGGTCAGTGGTTTTCTCCACCAATAAAACTGACCGCCACGATATAACTGAAATATTGTTGAAAGTGGTGTCAAACACCATAAAACCATTAAAAAACCGATGCTTTTCTAGGTTATCCGTTGAGATTTACTTAGAATATTTTCTTTGTCATAATGTATTTTAGCATTTTTTTCATGTGCAGATTAGAAATCATCATCAAATATAAATTTACCAATTATACATGTCATGTATCGTATCCACATGGGGACAGCAGAATTCAGAAATAACTTCTCCCTAAAGCTGGAATGGAGGCGATCTATTTCCGGTGGCATCCAATAGTTCTGTCAGCAAACAATATACTTAATCGACAAATATCAATGTCCTAGTCACAGGACGTTCACTTGTATGTCATGGTGGAGTATACTGCGCTTCTAGCAAGTAAAACCCATTCGAGCAACCCTTTATCAGCAATATTTCTATTTGTGTGCGTTCGTGACACGCTTCAATGTATAAGTTTAATAGCCTTATATAATACTTCCGCCTTGCACCAACCTACAGTAATCATTTTCATGTAGCAAAACAAACAATTTTATAAATAAGATATTTTCAATTTAAGTCTTTATTTATTTAACGAGGATTACTAAACAGCAAACGGCTACAAGTTGATGTCCTCAAGCTGTCTTCCATCATAAGAAATAATGGGATTTTTTTTTATTTGCAGAATCACGGACATCAAACAAACATAGACTAAATCGGGAGGTTCTTCTGGTTGATAATTATTGTTTGTATCATTTGTATTTGACGATAAGGTAAAACTATAGAAAAATAGCAATTTATCCATGATCTCTAGGGTGATAGTGTATTGCGTCATTCTTTATTAAAGTAATGAGAAAACAACAAAATATATTCTATTTCCCACACTAATTTGAAAAAAAATAAATATTTTTGTTAAAAAATAAAACCAAAATCCGTAATTAATTGACAGATAAAAGCGATATGATTTAAATTGAAAACCATTAATTCTATCAACCTTTCAATACACGCGTTTAAATTAATTCTACTTTTTTTATATTTTGAATCATAAACAAATAAAATTCTATCATGTTAAATGCACGGAATAAATACAACAAAATTTATGAAGTTTTGAAACCAGAGATACCATTGAAATAAACAAAACCAATAGTTTTCCATCTCAATCAGAACTTGTTTTAAAAAAAAAAAAATAATTATTGCATTATGTATAATGACAATTTATCTTATACCCATTAAAAAAAATGACGCACGTCCCTTTTATTAAAAGTTCTATTTATCTGTAAACTGACGGGTCAAGTTTGGGATAATGAAAATAAATTTCATGCTCCATTGTCTTTGAGAGACTTAAACATCAGATTTCATTAATGTTTTTTTGGGCTTTCCTACTCATCACGTATAGGGAGATATTATCTACAATAAATCACGATGTTGCATATCACATTTTACCGTTTACCTTGAATTTGTAAAAGAAAATGGCACAAGTTAAACAGTTTATTCGATCTCACGATTGTGGAAAGATAAAACATTACCACACGCCTCGGCACGTGTCCTATTTTAGGAATGACATACGAGACCAGTAATTTCTGTGGGAAAACCATTCCTAAACTGGTATTATATTATCCTAATATACGAGTGCACCTTTTTTTTTAATTTACAAAGCTGGGCGTGAACCCACGCCGTATTATTGATAGGCTTGCATGAGTTGTTAGATCAAACGACTTAGCTCACTGAGCCACCCGGACCCCAACATACCATGGATGCATTATATTAAATCAATATTTGGGGAAACAGGTTTCAGCAATATATGGGATGGTCAACATTATATTAATCCTGAATTTTTTAAGGTTACCATTAAGCAAAGATAGCAAGATCAATATATTCAAAAATGGTTTTCAGATATTAACAATTCTTCAAGAGAGAAATATTATTCAAAATTCAAAACTGAATTCAAATTGGAGTTATCTTTTGCGATTGAATGCTGTTCATAGAAACTATATTGGGTACCTATAAAGTGCGAAACGAAACGAAATCAACGAAAACGAAACGAAACGAACGAAATGAAATCAACGAAACGAAAGGAAACGAAATCAACGAAATGAAAAAGAAATGAAACGAAGCCAACGAAAGAGGTCATATGACCGTCGAAAACTGGTGACATTATGTCAATATTGGTATGTGTTGTTTTTCATCCCATCGTTTTGAAACGGACAGAAAATACTGATATTTTAATTTTGATCGTGAAAACTTTTTGTTTTATGTAGGGTTAGGGTTCTGGGGCCGTGTTAATGAAAGTATCCTAAGATATGTCTTATGACATACTTTAGGACACTGATAGGGCTATCCTATGACATGTCTGAGATAGTATATCAAAGCTGTCTCGGCACTCTCTTCGTTTAGGATGTCCTAGGCATAATCGTAAATATGAATACGAGCTGAATTGTGTATGGAAAGAATAATTTAAATATAAATGCTACAAACATTAATGTGTTACGCAAAGGTTCACATAAAAAATAAAATAATAAGATTAAATTTTATTTTATTTATATAAAATGCTGATGACAGACATGGAAGGAAATACTTATTTTGTTTTATGAAACAGTGTATGTCACCATTAGAATTGCGAGTTCGATTCCCGTCCCCGTAGAGGTGTACTCGATGCAACTTGCATGACTTGCAGCAGGTTGACACGTTTCTCCGGGCACTCAGATTTCCTCCACCTATAAATTACATTTACATATTTCTTATTTGTTAAAGTGATACAACTTAATTGTTTCGTACCTTTATTATAGAGATAATAATTATTATTTTTATTAATATATTATGTCAGTGGCTAAAGATCCAACATTTTCATTGAATTCCAATAAAAATGATATTTGATATATTAAATAGTGAACAGTTGCATATACATCTAACCGTAATTGTGTGAATATAATAGGAAAACAAATAATTAAATTAAAAAAA